>BQNB010082337.1:13407-25548 GCA_026074375.1 Tanacetum coccineum | reverse complement strand
AATAAAGCGAAAAATTTCCCCGTACAATTATGATAATAGTAAA
This sequence comes from Tanacetum coccineum, assembly GCA_026074375.1. Taxonomy (NCBI): domain Eukaryota; kingdom Viridiplantae; phylum Streptophyta; class Magnoliopsida; order Asterales; family Asteraceae; genus Tanacetum; species Tanacetum coccineum. The sequence continues at coordinate 25,505 of BQNB010082337.1, read as the reverse complement.
ATAGGTTTTGCATTTGATGAAAATTCTTGGGTTGTTATAAATGACGTCACCAATAGCCAAAATGCAACCTAATTAATTATAGGTCATATAAGTGTATGTATCTAAAATAAACACACCATGTACATTATCAAGTCGTATCACCACCTTATAGTTTTGTTTATAATTCGAAACAATTGTTTAAATCACATTTTATAGTTAATGTCCTAGTATATGTATCCGTAAAAATATTATCTTTGTCCGATAATTGATTATTGTTAATAATGCTCGATATAATATGTTTATTATTCATATAATGACTTTATATAAATAGTTCAATCATTTTATAAAATAATATTTATAAAGTTAAAAACATGTATAAATATTATATAAGTAATACTACTTTATTTCTTAAGGTTTTTATAGCCTAAACGGACCCGAAAACACTCGTATACCTTGTTTTAAGTTGCTAACCGCTTTATATGTTTTTATAAAAAGTGCAGAAAATTATTTATAAAAGTTAATTAGCTTTTATAATTTCTAGTTAAATATCTATACACTTTAGCCTCCGAAAACTCGATGTTAATAGTAAAACATTATTCCGAACAACTTTGTAGTTTTATACTTTGGCCGAAGCGGACCCGAAAGCCTTCAAAATAACCGATTTCAATGTTTACAGTTTCTCGCAGTTTTTCACAGCTTTATAAAAGTTGTAAAAATAATATATAGTTTTGAAATCTTTAAAAATTCATAACTTTCTCGTTTTAAATCCGTTTTTCGTGTTCTTTATATGTACTGATTCGTATTGAGATGATCTATGAAAATATTATGATTACAAATTTTATAACAATCTGTACAGTAGTAGTAAAAACAAATGTTATATATATATATAAATATTTTATATATTTAGTTAACAAAATCTTGTAAAATTCATATCTCCTTTGTTATAATATCGTTTTTCAAGTTTCTTATATATTCGGAATCATGTTGAAATGTACTATTTAAATCTAAAGTTTATATATTTTATAAAAATTTGTATTTTTTCAGAATGTACAAATTGTTTGTATTTATATGTTTTATAAATTGTTTTTATAAGTTTTAACATAATTAAATTATTACAATTCCACTAATTTAATTATTACAATATCTTTTGTATATTTTATGTCCTCTAATTTATGTCCATTAATTTATGTCCAAAAATCCAAATAAAATAACCACAACAATTATTTATTTATACATCTATATAAATAAATTGTAACAATTAATTATGTAAATTAACTAATACTTGTAATATGTCAAATAAAATATGTTCTTGCATTCTAACATATTTTTAACACTTTTCATCATGAATATATATTTCTTGATTATGTATAAACTTGTTTTATTTTATAAACTTTATAAAATAATTAGTAGATGGTGATTAAACAATATAACAATTATGTATGAATATAAATGAAGTAATTATGAAAGTGTATGGATTATGATGGACCTTATGTAAATGAATGAAGATGTGAACATAAATCAAAACCCTAATTTCTTCAACCCAAAATCCTTTTATAAACCCTAATTTCTTCTTCTAGTAACCCTTGATTTTATGAAACCCTAGTATTGTAATACCCTTGATAAACCTTATATATCAACCCTAATAATACTTGTATGCTTGTAGTCTTGCTAAAACAAAAACTATGGAACATTCTTGTGCAGTAAAATAAGCCGTGGGTTAGGGAGGAAACAAAGAGATATGTGTTTTATTTTTTTCTTGCAAATGAAATGTGTGTGTATAAGTCTTGCATTAGCTTTCCTTTTATAGTGCAAGTATTTAGCAAACTACTACACAAAACCATGGATTAAGAGTGGTTTAGCATAATAAGTACAATTGATCTCCTCCTCCTAGGAGAGGGCACGGTTTTGTGTCAAGGAAAGGATAAGAGAAGCTTTGATATCCTATGGATAAAGAAGTTATGGTTTACATGGTGGTTAAAAGGAATGTAGGGATTAATTAGAAGTGACATTATTGGAGGATTGGTGTTTATTATTTGTATGCATAATATGGGATGGCCAAAATGGAATTTAGGATAGAAATGATATAAATTTTGTGTATTGTTTATAAAAGTGGGTATTTGTTCATGTATAGATGGGTATTGGTGCTTCCATGTATGCATAAATGTAATTTATTGCGAAACGTAAACGTTTTACGTAACCAATAAAAATAAAATAAGAAAAGTTAATAATTATCTTTGTAATAATTATATAACACTTGTTTGACGTAAACATTTATTTGTTTGATGTCTGTTTACGTTGAATATTGATTTTTAGTTTACGCTATTTAACTAAACGTTGAAAATTAAAAATAAACGCGTAAAAGTTTAAAACAATTAGTTAAATATTTATTGACGTAAAAGATGTGAAAATGTAAATTGTTACAATCTCCCCGTGTTAAAAGAATTTCGTCCTGAAATTCAGTTTGAGTTACCTTCCGGAGTGGTGTTAATGAAGAGGTGCGAATACTTATCTTAATCCTCCTAATATGCGCTAATCAACTTTGTTCTCTTAATGTTTTTAACTTCTTGTTTATATCATGAATATTTTTATGATTTGGTGAGAGATGATGTTGACTTCTTATAGTAAGGTGGCGTAAAGGTCAACCTAGTTGCTATGGTTACTAATTCGGTTTCCCCAAGTAGACACATTTTATGAATATGCACACAAATTTGCTCTTCAAGAATATAAGTAGAAAATTGATTTTGACAAAAGTTTTAAGGTGACTACTCTCAGCATGGCATGGTTCTTCCTGAATTATACATAGGTGATCAGGCTATGTATAATTAAGGGCTAATGATGCGATGCTCATTTTTGTCAAAATAGTGCAAAATGGTAGTTTATATGATGAAAGCAACGTAGTTTATTATTTTGTGAATCATTAATGAGATAGTTCACAAAGTGATGATAAAATGATTGTAAGGTCGTTTATAAAATGTTAGTGAAATAGTTTGTCAATGATAGTAAAATGGTTTATCATGTGATAGTGAAATGTTTCATAAAGTTATAATGTTTTAGTAAGTGGCTTGTCTAAATAGATAGAAAATTAAAATGAAACTGACATTTTCATAATACATTAATTTGATATATAATTGATTTCATTGTTTTCCCTCTAAAATACTACATGGTTTCTTAATACTACAAACCTCCAATACAAGCTAGTATATAAATCATGAAGTAAGATATCTATGAGCGATGTTCGAACTGACTGGTCATGAACTCCTTGAGCTTCTTGAAGTCCTCTCGGTCCTGACGTTGGGACTCCTGAATCGAAGCCAACTGACGCTCAATCTCAATACGAGCCTGTCTCTCATGGTTACGAAGACCGTCTCGACTGCCTCTATCGTCTTAATCGTAGCACGCAAAGAAGCATTCACTGCCTCGGTACATCTACCCTATCTATTAGAGCCCTCAACTCCTCCTGTATGGGCACCTCTAGCAAATGCTCCTGTATACCCCGTATTGCCTCCCTGTGTTGGGCTAGTGTCATCACAACGGTCATTGCAGGAAAAACGACTAGAGCGACAGGCACCGGGTGGATCTATCCACACCGATGTCAATCGTATCTCCGAAACTCCCCTTGAATGAATCAGCAGGGACGGGAATAGTAGGCGCAACCCTAACCTGCACAAGCAAGAGTTTATATAAATCGCTTTTATATGAAACCATACAAAATACGTGTAGTATGGAAGGTATATGTGATGCAAGATGATGTATGGTAAAATCAAGGCTGTCAAACTCGCGAGTAAACTCGTAGGATCGTACGATCCTACGTGTTTACCAGCAAAAAATGTGTAGTATCGTGGTAGGATCGTATATGAGGTAGGATCTTAAGTAGGATCGTAAAATCGAACGTAAACTCGTTGGATCGCGTGCCGATACGAGTTTACTAAGCTAATATCTATCTTATGTTTTTCACTAGTTTTTAAACCATTATTTTCTTAGGCGCAACAAATTAACAAAATAAAAATACTAACCGAACATTGACGGTTCATTTTTTTAATCACACTAAACCTAAGTATTTACTTTCCCAAATCATAATTTTAAGATGAAAACTAGTGGTCTTCTTCCCGTCTTCTCATAATCTAATTAATTGTTAATGTGGCGATTGAAACTTGACTTTTTGTGTTTACTATTACTTTGATGTTTATCTTTAACATTTTTAATTATATGAATTTATGTTTGATGTGGAGTAGAAATGTATACAATTTGACTCGTGTATCCAGAGTTTACAAAACATGACTAATTGGTAGGATCGTACGATCCCGATTCGATCCTACGATCTCAATCCTGCAAAGACAAAAACGATCCCAGGTGGGATCACGAGTTTGACAGCTTGGGTAAAATGAATATGCACTCATGGCAGGGATGGAAATGTAACATGGCAAAATGGAATGCATCATGGCATAAATCAATGATGGTAAAATATCATATAAGATAAATTAATGTTTGGATAGTGTTTAGGGCATACGAGTTTATAGTATTACCTAGCCTTAAGAAATGTGCTAGTATTTATATAAATAACTCTTATATAAATAAATGTAAAATATACGTAAGTGAATGCAGGATATATATATATATATATATATATATTGTAACACTTCTCATTTTTAGGTTATTTACGACTTTAATTAATTCCATTATTTATTTTTAGAGTTTTACGCGTTCGCTTTTAATTATTATCTTATAGTTAAATCGCGTAAACTTGGTACAATATATGCTTCGGATGATAGGTTTTAAGGTTTATTAGATATCTAGAAATGTTAAGCACAGAAGCGTTAATTAATGTTATGTCTTTAATGTTTTTGAATATAGATTTTATACTTTTCAAATGATTACATTTTAGGACCCTCAGGGTTTAGAAAATTGTGGTAATATGCACCTTGAGTTGTTGATTTTTTCGACCTTTGGTACATTCAACTTTAAAGATATACCAGTAAACCTTGGAACTTTGAGGGTTTGAAAAATTGCAAATAGGCCCTTGGAGTTTGCATTTTTACGACTTTGGTCCTTCAACTTTGAAAGATATACCAAGTAAACCTTGGACTTTTAAAAGTGACATAATAGATCCTTGGAGTTATAAATTTGATAAAATGACACATTTAACCCTTTTAGTTATAAGTTTCTGAAAGTTACGATATATACCCCTTGCATGGATTATAATTACAAAACATGTCCAAATTGCCATGAAAGCTTAGTTTAACATTTTAATAGACATTTATAAGTTATAATAAACTAAAATATGAAGTTTTAATGCAACACAAGTTTAGAATAACGATTCAAATTAGGGTTTCAAAACGTAAACGCACGGGTTTTAAGTTCAAATTCCTTCATTAATCAATAAAGTGGTTATTTTAACATTATTTAAGCATGCTAGGATAGATTATAACAATATTTAATCATTATAATATTTAGTTTTAAGAAAAACGCGAAATTAGGGTTTCGGGTGTACGGTTTTGGATCAAAATGGAAAATGAGCATGAATTGAGTTATGAAACTTTAACAAGAGTATATTTAGGATCATATGAACATTATAAGGGTGTAGTAGCAGAAGTAGAACATTCAAAACCTGGGTTTGAGCTTCAAGGATCAAAAATGGTGGAAATGGGTCGTTTCGGGTAGTATTTCCACTCGTACGCCTTGTATCTTTACTCCGGGGCTTCAATTCTTCAGGGCTTCGCTTCTTGAACTTCTTTAATGATCCTAGGATCATATGGGAGCAAAGGATTGCTGCCTTATGGGTTTGAGAAAGAAGAGATGTGGTGCGAGTTTGAATGAGCTATCTAAGGTCCTATTTATAGTAGTTTGAAGGTATAAGGAGTAAGCAACACTTAGGATCTGTTGAGAGACATGTGTACAAGCTAGCTACTGATGTGTTGAAGCTATACCATGAGTTGTGGAGGTCTAGAGGCTAAAATGATGGTGTGGACACCCTTAAAGGCTGCCGCGGCTGTTGTGGCTTAAAGAGAGGAGATGTGGACTGAATTTGGACCAAGGAAAGGTTTAAGCAGGTGGGTAAGCTGCTTGGGGGAGTCTAGAAGCTGTTCATGGTGGTATTTGCACATGGGTGGACTTGGAAATGGGTCAAAAGAAGGTAAGAATGGGTGCGGGTCTGTTTTGGGTTTGACTAGGGTTTTCACAAGTTTTCAAGCTTTTATTTCATGTGTAATGATTAAGGATGATTGAATAATGTTCTCAAGGTCTGAATTAAGAAGTTTCATTAGGATTTAGCAATTGGTTTGGGTTTAAACGGGTTTAAAATGATGAAATAAGGTCACGGGTTTGATTAGGGCACGTTTAGGGTTTTCTTGACTTTCTTGGTTTATATTTTGCATACTCTTGATTAGGAATGATGGAATACCGATCCTAGATCTTAAATAAAGTATTATCAATGAATTTTGATCGTTGGTTTTAGTTAAAATGGGTTGAAATTGAAAGAATAAGCCATAGCTTAGAATTAGGGTTCATATAAGGCTTTTAGGGTTTTCTAGCTTTGTAATTCTCGTACATTGTTGAAGCAAGGATGGTTAATAATGGATAAAGGTTTGTAAACTCCTTTTATGGGTTTACAATGACTCTTGGTTGCTTACTTGAGAATGAGATGGTCTGAAAATAAGTAAACGGGTCAAAATCACAATTAGGGTACAATTAGGGTTTCCTGGATTTATTTCTTGTGTAATTGAAGTAGAATGATGAAATGATGTTTGAAAATGATTTATAATGTTATAAATTAAGTTATTAAAACTTATTTGGGTATTGGTTTAGGTTTATAATGGATAAAAACTAAGAAACGGGTCATGGTTTGGTATTTTGCTCGGGTTAGGGTTTTTGACTTTTGAATTAGGGTTTTGAGTGTAAATATGTGTATGAAAGCTTATGAATAGAATAACGTTGCAAATGGTACATTATAGAAATAATGTACTTTGTAATAAGCATATTAAGATATTGACTTGACATTTTATGATATTTGCTTGACATATATGAAGACATGATGGCCATAGATAGGTTGCGTGAGCTCGTCTACTTTAGTTATGTAAGTTACATGACATACTGAGATATTGACAATACAACTAATGTAATAAAGCAAAAAATTTCCCCGTACAATTGTGATAATAGAAAAATAAGTTTTGTATTTGATGAAAATTCTTGGGTTGTTATAGTCTCCACCCCTTACAGAAATCTCGTCCCGAGATTTAGTTGAAAGTTGTAGTGATATTATTTAGGAATAGATGTAGGTACTAGGCATGAATTTGATCTTTATGTTAGGCTAATCAAGGTCACAAGTCTTTGTCAAAATTTTCATACCTAGTGGTATTGAAATCATTTGACATTGTATAGATTTTTGTGTGTTTCCTTTGTTATTTATGTTGAGAATTAACAGAAAATTTTAGATACGGAAGATCATGGGAATGAGTGATGTCAAAGATTGATTATGATATTTTTAAGAGAGTGCTAATCACGGTGAGATACAGATTTGGAATTGAATAGATATTGAAGTAATAATTGAAATGATTAAGGGATTGTTATGTTCAAACGGATTGAAAAGAAACTTGTTTTGTACGTATGTTATATACTTAGACTATTATTTATAATTTTGTACTTACAAAAAGATTTTTAGAAGCGTCTAACTCTTGTAATGAGAATTTATAAATTCATTAGTTTCGAGCCTAATTCATTTCAATAAGATGATCATAAATCGTCTTACCTAAGCATAAAAACATGATATGGAAACGGTAAGGTGTAGAAAATGATATGATCATGAATGATTAGATAATATTGAGATGTTGATTGTACTGACACCTATATAATCAAGGATAATAATTTATGTTGCAAAGGTATGAGCAGAGTATTCAGAGTTTGAACATAATAGAATCGATGGAATTGACAAATAATGTCGAATTTTGATATCACCAGATAACAAGATGTAACGGAATCATCACTTTATTATTTCATGGATAACTTTACATATCTTACATCACCGAAACTCTAAGAGTATTGATACTTATGCTACGTGTCTTGGGGTAGGATTCTAGATAAAATAATGAATGACAAGGATTGTAACTTGGTGTTTGGGGCTTATGAAGTGGGTTTCAGATGATCCTTCATATGTAACTGGTGGCGAACCTAAGTATCCTCAAGAGATGTTTTCAGCGGTTGATCTTTTGTCTCTGCAGTTTTTGGTCAGATGACCCACTTTGTTGCAGGTCCGACACTTGACAGTGCAAACTCCTGTGTGATGTAGGGTGCATCTTGTACATAAAGGAAGGTTTCCATGGTATTTTTTTGGGAGGATAAGTCCTAACAGGTTCTTGTCTTCTATTTTGCTGGTGATGGTAATCATTGTTGCAGGTGTTATTGTTATGGTTATCTAGGTAGTTATTTTTGTTGATGTGATTGTTGGAGTGGTTATTTTTGTTGCGATCATTGGGTAGTTGTCTTTGTCACGATTATTGGAATAGTTGTTGTTGTTGGTGGTGTTTCCTCTATCTTCAAACTTTCTTTTATGATTGTTGATTCCTTTTCTTGCTACTGGAGTTCCGCTTGTCCCGGTGTTCTTGTTAGTATTGTCAGTATTTGCCATTGATGCAACTTGTGCTTTCAGAGCTGAGGAAATGCCATCATTAATTAGTTGCCGGATGGCAGCTAAAGTTATGGCTAGTGTTTCAGATGTTGATGTCCTTTTGGGAGGCATTCTATCAACAAAAGATAACACGTAATAAGAATGATATCCTAAGTTATAAAAGAGAAATGCTTATTTTTAAATTTTTAACCACTTAGAGGTTATGGTAAAGACGGAGATAATGATGCAAATGGTGGAAATGATGATGAAAGAGAGATAAGTTGGAAACAATAAGGTATGAAACACGATTGCCTTTATAAATAACTTGCCTTTTTTTACTGTACATAGTCAAGATTTGACAAGCGTTTTTATTTATACCACACATCCCATGGCTAGGATAAAGCTGAAACTAGTTTAAGAGTTTGTTGATTTTGAGCCGGTAGACGACATCTTAAAGATCCTCCTGATCCGTTTGGTGACGAGCTTGGATTTCCTTAATGATTTGTTCAAGATTGGAAATTCTGTAGTGAGCAAAGGCAATCTTGTCCTTTTGCCCTAATTTCTTCTTTTGAGGTTTGATAATCTGAGTACGGATTCTCTTAAGTTCGGTCTTTAGTTCGTTACCATTAATACGTCCTTCTTCCATTTTCTCAATGCGGTGAAGAGATAATTTATCTAAGTAATTCAAAATATCTTTGACTTGTTTCTCATGATGTTTCAAATACATCTTATCTGAACATTTTCCTATTTCAAATACTTGAGGTGGGGTAGGAGTATAAACTGAGGAAGATGGTGATACCAAATTACAGGTTTGATTTCGAGACGGATTAGATAACGTAGTTGAGGAGGAAGATGGGGAACAGATTCATTTCTTAGGTGGTAATAGTTCTTTAGGAACAAAGAAATATCGAGGATCAATGATGGTGGTAATATCGGAGATGGAGTCAAAATAGCTGGTGAAGTAATAGGATCTAGTGATGAAATAGGTTATTCCTTAGCATAAAATGTAACACCCCTAAATTGGTTCGCAGCGGAATAAGGGTCCGGGGCGTGTTACTTCTCAGATCAATAACACAAGATGTATTGAAGAGTTAAAAGAATTGCTTCCCAATGAAACTAGGAAATAATCTGATGAGACCGAAGTATAGTTAAGAATATTCATAGAGGAAAAAGCATCCTCAATATCAGAAGTAGAGCGGTTGGGAGAAGACATCGTTCTGTTAACAACCCAGTCGTAAATAACATAAGTTATTTATGTAATAGTATAATAGATATGTATATTTACATACTTGTTCTGGAATGTAGTGGCACAGAGGACTTTGATGGCTAGAAAAGAAATATGGTTATAGTTAAGGTTTTGACCTTGTCCTCTATAACCTGGCGCTGATACCAATCTGTAACACCCTAATTTTTACATATAGCAGCGGAAGCTAATCTGGGGTATTACTTCATGGATACAACAATCATAATCATAGAAAATGACCCAAAAGAGACGTGTTGTTTTCAAAAGATATGTTTATCATTCATATCATATCAGAGTTTGACAATGCATGTTTCCAAAATCAATAAACATAAAATGTGAATGAAAACAAGTTTAGCCATCTACGAGTCCATGCCACTCCATGCCCGTATATGGCTCAATAACAAGAGATAAAACATGCTAAAAAGTCAACACAAAGGTTGAGTGAAATTCATAGGTTTATAATAAATGGTGAAAATAATGTGTAATACACCCATAAGTGGATAATAAGCTGCAATTAGATAATAATTTAATCTAGAAAACAATATTATTGCCCTAAGCTCATGAATAACATAATTTAAACTCAATAGAACTTGGGAAACCTTTACCAGGAGATAATTAGGAAGTCACTACCCTAAGGGATACCCAATCTAACTATCTCAAAGAGATATTAGGGGATATTACCCAAAGAGATATTGGGAGATACTACCCAAAGAGATATTGGGAGATATTACCCAAAGAGATATTGGGAGATATTACCCAAAGAGATATTTTCATGTATTTAGGCAATAATATATCAGGGTAGCATATAGTTTAGAGAACACTTTGCATTCTAACGGTTTACATTAGTAGAATATCATAGTTTTATAAAGCATATGAGATAGAACTCATTAAGTCTTTGAAAAGTAATCACATTGTTATAAGATAAACGAGTATATAAAAGAGTTTGTAAACAAGCATGTATCCCCCTCGCGGGTTTATAAAACATTCAAAAGATTGAAAATGCGAGGCTATGAACTCACCTTAACATGTAGATTGAATAAATATTCGCAAGATTTGCAATAGCTACACGAAACCTTATCACCGAACTTAACAGAAGGGTTGAAATAGCAAAAGATAGTTAACGCCACATCATGATGCAACCTGAGTAAATACCTTGAGTCCTTATGAAGAATTGTATCTAGAACCCCCCTTTAAGTGTAAGAGTTTATGAGTATGATTGAAAGAGTAGGAATTATTGTATCACCGTATCGGACAGCCATCATAATTAGGAATTCATTCAGTAAACTTTGAGGACTAGGGCACTTAAATCGTAAACCCAACAACTCAGTCAGAACATAATACCAAGATGAAACCTCTTAATATGAAGCTCCATAGTATTGTGATACGATATAATCGGTTTTAAGCGTTTTGATCAATATCTGGAAATGTTAAGCACGAGAAGCATTAATTAAAGTTATGTCTTGTAATGTTTGAATGTGTTTTTATACTTTTTCAAAATGTTACATTTCAGACCCTTGAGTTTGAAAAGTGGCAGAATTTACCCTTGGAGTTTGCACTTTTATGACTTTGGTCCTTCAACTTTAAAGGATATACCAAGTAAACCTTGCACTTTGAAAAGTGACATAATAACCCTTCTAGTTATTAATTTCAGAAAGTTACGATATATACCCTTTGCATGGATTATAATTACAAAACATGTCCAAATTGCCATGCAAGCTTATTTTAACATTTCAAAAGATATTTATAAGTTATAATAAACTAAAATATGAAGTTTTAACATAACGCAAGTTTAAAATAACGATTCGTTAGGCTAGGAAGCAAAACGGGTCAAATTAGGGTTTCAAAACGTAAACGCGCGGGTTTTAAGTTCAAATTCCTTCATTAATCAATAAAGTGGTTATTTTAAATTATTTAAGCATGCTAGGATAGATTATAACAATATTTAATCATTATAACATTTAGTTTTAAGAAAAACGTGAAATTAAGGTTTCGGGTGTACGATTTTGGATCAAAATGGAAAATAAGCATGAATTGAGTTATGAAACTTTAACAAAAGTATATTTAGGATTATATGAACATTATAAGGGTGTAGTAGTAGAAGTAGAACATTTAAAACCTGGGTTTGAGCTTCAATGATCAAAAATGGTAGAAATGGGTTATTTCGGGTAGTATTTCCACTTGTACGCCTTGTATCTTTACTTCGGGGCTTCAAATATTCAAAGATTCACTTCTTAGACTTCTTTAATGATCGTAGGATCATAAGGGAGCAAAGGATTGCTG
>BQNB010082336.1:17057-29359 GCA_026074375.1 Tanacetum coccineum | reverse complement strand
GCATAAGTAAATATGGACCAGTATCCAAAACCGTTACCAAACTTACCATAATAATGCCATTTTTGCTAAAACAGTTAATGACAAATCGCTGTAAAATGTAAAATCATTAATTTGACAAACTATAGCGGTTATAAGTTGAGAGTTAAAACATACTAGTATCACATTATGTGCTATAAAGCTATTGATATTGGTAACCATGAAAAAGAAGGGCTTTACCCAATTAAATCAGCCCCCCCCGAGATACTCACACATAAGTTTAGTCATATAATTAACATACCGGTTAGTCATCCATGCTCTAATACTAACCAAATTTAACTTTGAATATTCAAAAGATAACAGGAAGGGGTCATATGCAAAAACTTCAAAAGATAAGGGGCTCAATTGTTTATAGTTAAAACACTTTTTACAAGGTTTAAGGTTTTCTGACACTAAGAGTAAAAGATGTCCCACCTAATTTTTCAAAAGAAAAAACCCTAAAAGTGACTTTAGATCAAACACTTTAAAGACATTGAATCTCAGGTAAGTTATCTTAAGTTAGTCATTTTTGGTTTCTTTTTAGTAAATTTGTCATGTCATTTATAATTTATGCATCTTTTGGTATTGGCTTTAGTTAGTTTGCGACGTGCTCTTTAGCGAAAAAAATTATAGTATAAATATGTGGCTGATTTTTGTAATTTCCCCCTTAACGAACCGATTTGTAGTGTAGTTTCTAAAATTTATCGAGGTTTGCCTTTTCGACCATAACTTTCCACCCCTGCATATGCGAGATAATATTTGTGACAATAAAAGAAAAAAATAACACATCATAAACAGATACGGGTAGTCGGGTATGGGCACAGGTAATCGGCGGGTATAGCCCAAACCCCCGTCGACGAACCGGCCCTGGCCGAAAAAGTTAATTTTTACCCATACCCTGCCGGTCCTTGAATACCCCCAACTAGTCTAACTGTCTCATGTTCTTTTCCCTGTCGGTTACAGATACTTTTACCATCCCTTTTATATGTTACTACTTGTTCGAAAAACTTACAGAAATGGACCTTATACATTTCTTCGGACACGAAGAGCACTCGTTTTTAATTTTGCTCCCCTGAGTCATGAATTCTAAGTAATGGCTTGAATGTCAAAACTTAAATCTTAGTAGGGGGCATTTGTGAATCTTGAATCTCAAATGGTCAGAGAGATTCAGGGTTTAAAACCGGAAACTAGTGTTCATAAGGTCGGAAAACGCAAAAGTTGGGGTGAATAGGATCCACTACTGACACGTTAATCTTTTAGTTATAACTTATAGGAGGAATTTCATATATACCCAATGAAACTTTTATAAAATTATTACTTGTAACTAACCTTGTTAGTTTGTCCTTTGATCTTAGATGGCTTCCTTGCTTGCTAAAACGCGTTGCTTCTAACCTCTTAAAGTCAGAACAATCCCTTCATACTTCCGTTTCTTTAGCACCAGTGTTACATGTGTCAACATGACTCTAAGGACAATGTATTCCTGAAGTATGATGATATATATTGACTCTTTCTTAGTCCGTGGTGTAGTCAATGGTGCGTATATTTGATTCCCAAAAAAAAGTTTTCCCTACAACAGATATGTCATTTGCTCACACATTTTCTACACACTAAGAAAATACGATTTTCTTTGTTATGTCGTCATTCACACTTATAATCAAGTCGTTAACATTATTTTGTTTTATGGTTTAAGATGCATTTAGTCCTCATGCCTCACCAACTGAAAATTTGGCTCGTCTATTAAACTTCGCGGATTGGCGCGTTAATTCACATGGAACATCCACCATAGTGAGTGTGGTGGAGGACGACAAAGCCCTCTGCATATTCCGGGACATGAGTGAAGGATTCAACCAAGATGTTAAGGAACTTGTTCCAAACAAGGAGTCTATGTTCGGAATCGACGAGAAAAATGTTGAGGAATCTGGTCCAAACAAGGAGTCTATGACCGGTATAGACGAGAAAAATGTTAAGGAATCTGGTCCAATTCCAAAGGAGGAGGTTGTGTCGGAACCCTATTGGATTAATGTTAAGGAATCTGTTCTTCCAACGAGGAATGTGTTCCCTGTTATCGATATTATGAGGGGAAATGAATATATACTATCATGTGATGAAGGATGCTAAAGAAGTAAACCAGTTTGTTGACTCACTTGATGGTATAACTGAAACCCTTTTATATATAACAAAATAGTTTTAAGGTTTTATTTCATGAAGTGTTTTTTTATCTTTCGTTTTACTCTTTCCGTGAACAGGGGAAGTAGTGGATGCTGTCAATCGTATTGTCAACTTTAGGATAAAAATGTACGGCGTAGCAGATAATCCACAAGCATTTTACATTTTCGTAGTCTTTGGGGACCCGGAGACTCGTGGCCCTTATGGAGGTTATGCTGTTGAAATATTTCTAGAGGATAGTTTCTATGATATCTATGGTATCCAGCGGGATTTAACGGATGAGCATAGGAAGATAGTTATACCAAAGAAGAAGTCGATGGGGATTGAAACTATTGGAGGAAATATAATATTTTTTTTGCGAGAAAAAGTTTTATAAACCAACCCCGTGGCGGCCTACATAGAATCACGTCTCCTAGTACTGCATAGTTTCTATTGATGTTTTCTGGATTCTCCAACTCTCTGAATGTCGTAGTTTATAACTTTATGTTGTTTTGGCTTATGGTATATTGCTGCTATATAGATGGCGGAGTATCTTTTTGGCCTTGTTCAACTTTTGGAATAGGTCGTGTGTAATACACTCAAGTATTTTCGCAAATGCACCCGAGTCACAAGCCTGTTCTTTGTTTCGTCTCAAAGGAATCAGGTTTGTTGTCTATCATTCATGCCTAAACATATTCCAGACAAGTTATTCCATTCTTGTTTGAGTTTGTTCACGTTATGCATTTAGCTATAGTTTGGGAAACCATTTCGACCCATTTGACCGGTTTTCTTATCAAGTAAAGTTTTTTACCGTTGCGACTTCAGAGGTAAAACTTAACCTGAATAGGCCCTTCCATAAGCTGATTGGTTGAAACTGCCACCTTCATAACAAAATGGACCCACCTCAATAAGCTGTATCTTTAATATCAGCAATGTTATTGTCAATGCTTCTATAAATGAGAAGGCAGTTCGGAAGGCTAAAACAACTCCATAAAATCCCAAAGGGATAGAAGGGCCCAGAGTCTAGTGACCCTTATGGAGGTTATGCCGTTGAGATATTTCTAGAGGATAGCCTCTATGTTGTCTGTGATATCATAACGGATTTTACGGTTCTTAATAGGAAGACTTTTGTTCCAAAGGAGATGACTCAAAAAAAGTTGTTGGTACATGATCTTTGCATTCTCAGAGAAGTTAATCAAACCAATCCTGTGGCGGCTTACATATTTTTATGTCACCTGCATATTTGTATTAATGTTTTCTGCATTCTGTATATCTCAATGTTGAAGTTTAAAAGCCTATATTGATGTTTTGTTGGCCTTATGGTTTGATGTTGTATGACTCTTGTATCACTTTTGGCCCTTTTCACCTTGCGGACCTTCTGACCATTTCTATAGTGAGTGAAGTTTTCTTATCTCCTGTGTGAATTCAACGAAGTAAAACCACACCCTCTCATAAGTTGGTTGGGTCGAAAGTGTCACCTTTATAAAAAATGGACCCGTCCGACAGTGGCGGAGACAAAAAGGAGGGGGGGGGGCACATGTGCCCCCTAGCGATGTAGTGTAAATTTTATAAAGTTTCTGGTTATTCTTGTAATTTGCCCCCCTACCAAACCAATATATAGTAAAAATTATCAAAGTTTGCCCCCTCCACCGTAACTTTCTGGCTCCGGCCCTGCCGTCCGAGTAAGCTACGTCTTTAGATATCAACAAACTGCATGTATGCCTTAATAAACTCAATGGGTACGTGTAGTTGTAGAGTTGTAGTAGTCTATATCGACAAGTGATCGTCGTGGCTGAGGCTACATTACAAAAATAAAAACACCGTCATTTATCTTGGGCTCGTCGTAATGATATTTTGAGGCACTTGTCAGGGCAGTCAGGGACGGAGCCACTTGTAGAGGAGGGTATGCCATGGCCCATCCCAAAAGTCTAAAGAAAGTTCACTTCCATATAAATTATAATATTACATGTAGTGAATTTGGTTTATATTTAAAGATGTTGACCTCACCCATTAATATGTTGGCCTCACACATTGCTAACACAATATTTGTTTTTGTCACTTCTATAGCAAAAGTAAATTACAAACTTTGAGAACAATCCCGATATTTACTAGTCAGCATATAAGTTATATTTAACATTTAATTCAGCTTTCGGCTAACTATTCACTAAAAGTTGTTTACTATATTTTGTAAAATTATCTCTTTAGGTTTTTCAAGTTTTTCAATATTTTTGTGGCCAACGCCAAACAAATAAATTCTTGGCTTCGTCGTGATAATTAAAAGGAGCCTTCATCAAATCAAAAAAAAAAAACTTATATAGGGGTGCATAAAAAGGTTCGTTCATCAATTAGTTTCTGTATAATGAGGCCTCTTAATGGATGGTCTTATTTATTGTGACAAGATGTGTTGTATTTAATAATGAGATTTACAAAGAATGAGGCATTCGGTTATCTTTTAGTTAGTAAAGGGAAAACGAAAAGTGGGACTTTTTGATTTTCCAAAAAGAAACTAGGAATCGTTCCTTTTTTATGTATGATGCTTCATAATTTTTTTATTATATTTTGAATATATGTTTTTAAGTAAAAAGCTTAATACTTCTAAAATGACATGATTTTGCCCGGGGTTTAAATCTGATTATAGAAAAAAAAAACATAAAAATATATGGTGTCAAATTTATTAAAAACTAAAACTTGAAAAAAAATAGTGAGGTAATTTATTAAACTTTAGTGGTTTAATTTTAAATAAGTTGTTTTAGAGTTTTGTGTAATTTTATAACTTTACAAATTTTATTATGACTTTAAAAAAAAAATAAATAACCCCTTAAACTTTCAAAAATATAAAACAGAAAAATAAAATTATAATATATTTAAAAAATATAATGTAACGTGCGGGCCGGGGATTAAAATAGTTAACATAAATACTCAACGTAGCCTATAACTGTTGCTACAAACTTTTTCCTAGCGCCTTGCTAATTTCGTAATATAATTTGCCCGTTCTTATAATAAATGGTTTAGATTGTGATGCCCTCTTTAATTTTGTGGCCTTCTTGTGCAGCCGCCCCCACCGCCGCCCACTTGCCACATGTAATCACCGCTCCTTATCTTATCTATTACTACTCTATAAGCATTTTATGTGAGACCCATTAAAAAGTATGATAAGGAGGTGCCCCAATCTTGACCATTATCTCATTTTTAAGAATCCACATCTTAAAGTGGCTTGTGTCACATTTTGATTAAAATAATCACTGTATGTTCAAATTGATATTTGAATCTTTTTTTACATGAAATTTTATTATGATTTGACTTATTTCATCATTATTTTTTTAAATTTTGTGCTTTTTATTTCAACATACTTTTTGTTATATTTTATTATTTTTTTGTTTTTAATTTTTAATGGGTTTATTTTATGTTGATTTATATATTTTTACAACTTTGACGTTAATTAATATAAACGTGATCGTTATAAAACTATATACTTTCAGAGAGTGTGTTGTCTCTTTACATGCGAAAATGATGATGTTAATATGATGTTGCGGGAAAGCTACAGGAAACCCAAACGAACACATACATTTAAAGTGTTGTGAAACGAAATTATTAAGCGGGTAGAAAAAATTTCGTAAGAGTTTGGTTAGTAAAATTTTCGTTACACGACACTATGCAATCCGCAGGGTAACCAACTAGTGTCAATAATGTAGGTGATACGATGCCACATTACCTATAAAACCTTCGCGCCACGAACGACGCTGTATGTAAGAAATGAAATTCAAGGTTTGTGAAAAATGTACAACTTTATGTAATAAATGAATTTAGGTATAAATTCATGACTCTCTCGCTCGCTACAAATGGAGCGGATAAAATTTCCTCCTGTCCGTTTTGACAGTGGGCCACTTTGCTACAGTAACAGGCTCTTATTTTGGGTCAGCCCGATTTTGGTTTTTTTTTTTTTTAATTATTTTGTTTTTTTTTTAATTTGTATGCACAAAGTAGGAGGGAAAAAAAATATTACAAAAGTTCCGATTTATTCAGATAAAAAAAAATTCACAGCGGGGAAACATTACTTCGATATTTATTAACTTTTATAATTTATTGATATGGTCACAAACGTTACACCCATTATATTAAAAAAAAACCCATATAGCAAAAAACATAACACTTTTTAATCATGAGGCCCAACATCATTAAGCATATAAAAAAAAATTTTTACTAATATACCCAATTTGTCGACAAAAACTACCTAAAATTCGCTTAATATAACATATAAAATGTGGCCCAAAGTAAAAAAAAAAAATTCTTCTAGCCCCTAATAATTTAGCCTAAATCTGGCCCTAAGTATAAAAAAATACTTAACGGCTCCCTCAACTTTTTAACTATTTACGATTTTCTTACACAAAAAATCCCGTAAAAAAATTAACAAAAAAAAACAAGTCAAGTTTTTTAATGTTCAAACTTTTTTACATTCATAGGTCCCAAATTAACAATAAAAAGATATCGAACCGTCCCAAAAAAAGAAAATATTCGGGAAAAAATTAACCCGTCCCAACGCAAAAAAAAAAATCCCGAATCATACAAAAAAAGGAAATATCCGGGAAAAAATAAAAAAATAAGCCAAAAAAACCCCCAAAAAATAGCATGAATGATGATATCCGCCATAAGTAAAAATAATACAAAACGGACCCTACCTTATAACTATTTTTATGATTTTCTTACACAAAAATTCCCGTAAAAAAAATTTACAAAATACCGTCCCAACACAAGTAATATTCGGGACAAAATTAGCCCGTCCCAACGCAAATTTTTTTTTCCCCAAATCATACAAAAAAGAAAATATTAAAAATTAGCCCGCAATAAGCATCGCCCAAAAATAAACCCCCGTGTAAGTAAAAAAAATTTATTCGGAAATAAATTAGCCCGCCTGCAACGCGGCGGGTTCTTTGCCTTGTTTTACACATTGCTTCTTTGTGTTTTGTCTTCTGTGAGTGTAGGGGTGTGCATGGAAACCGAATAAATAAAAATAACCGAACCTAAACCGAAAGAAAAAAAACCGAAGAAAAAGACCGAAACCTTACAAAAATAACGAAATCGAAACGATTGAAAAAACCGATGGTATCCGATTTTCGGATATTTGGAAAAAAAAACCGAGTTTAGTTTTTGGTTCGGTTTGGTTTTAGCTATAAAATCCACAAAACCGATAGAAACCGGAAACCGATCTTTTTAAACATGGGATCAAAATTAAGTTGTGATCGAAGCTAAGAGATGATAAATAGAGATAAAATTATGCTCCGCTAGATTTACTTTATCATGTCGCGTACTACTCTTTGTTTTATATACTTCTTGTATTTGTACATGTCATTTTTGACACGTCCCTAAGTTCTCTTCTATGAGTTTTTTTATGTTTATTAGGTTTTTATCGTTATTATTGTGTTTCTTTATAACACATAAATAATTTTTTAAGGGTTTTATATGATAATTTGTTTCTCATTATCATTGTTGTGTCTTTGGTTTTTCTTATTTGGATTATTTATTTAAAGCTTTGAAGGTGTTGGTTTATGGTATATTCCAAATCGACTTTGCAAAAGCAAAGCTCGATAAGTCGTATAGAAACCGAAAAACCAAACCGAAAATAAACCGACAACCGAAAAACCAAACCGACACAAAACCGAAACCGAATGGTTTCTAAAAATCAAAAACCGAAATTTTTCGATTCGATTTCGGTTTTATACAAAAACCGAACCAAACCGAACCATGCTCACCCCTAGCGCCATGGCTCAATCTGCCATGGCTTGGCACGAAGCCATAACACCACCACTCCCTCCCCTCTAATCGCCTCCATCATCCTTTCAATCAACTCCTAACCCTAAATCTTTCAATCCATAACTTATCATTTACAGTTCTTGAATTTGTATTAACAATCATTCATCTTTTAATTAACCTAAAAACATCAAAACAACAATCTAATTTTTAAATTGTATGTTCGAATCATGGTTTTGTCCATCTACACATTGGCTGGAATCTCTTCTTTTCAGTCAGACAAAAGAGACACCACTCTGAATCTAGCAGTTTCGGAGGGAGAAACAGTCGAACAGAGGTTCTTCATAGCAGAAAGGCTTCTAAACCGGAAATGATGAGTTCATAGGCATTGTTACCAAAGATGATCTGAATTTGTAAAAACTGCAATATTCTGATACATATATCCATTGTTAATTTATACTAATTGTGTTAGTTAGACGGTGCTTATTTTTTTTAACTTGGTGTAACACAGGGGGAATTCCTTCTTATTCTGCTGGACAAAAAAGAGGTTTCTCTAAGAGTCTTCACAGAATGGCAGCCGAGAATCTGATATCCAAACGAGCTTGGAGTGAAGGCAAACGTAAGTTTTCTATGTCGAACTTGCACCATTGTGTTGTGTATAGGTACTGTCAATTCACAACTCTTTAGATAACACTTTGATAAAAGTAAGTAATTGCAGGAAACTATTGTTTACTTAGTTAGTGATTTGGTATTATGGGTGTTTGGGTAAGCTTATTAGCGGAGATTAAAGGTGTTAGGATTGTTTAGAACCGGTTTGACACTGAAATCTTTTTGTCCAGAAATTTAAACGCGATTTTTCAAAACTTATATCATCTTAATATCCATTTAAAGTTTATTAAAATTGTTGCTTATATGTGTTTATAAAGAAAAAGTACTTCGTAGTTTAATGAGCTTTTTCAAACACCCTCTCAGTTCCAAATAATTGATTTTTTAGTTCTTAATTTCGCCACTTTGAATCTCAAAAACTTATTTTAGAGCCTAACTTGTGATATAATGTACAACTTATAGTTGTTGTGCAGGTTAGTGCATGTATATTTGTCATGATCCTAACATTCAGCCT
The DNA here is from genome assembly GCA_026074375.1 of Tanacetum coccineum. NCBI lineage: Eukaryota > Viridiplantae > Streptophyta > Magnoliopsida > Asterales > Asteraceae > Tanacetum > Tanacetum coccineum. Next base: position 20,334 of record BQNB010082336.1, on the reverse strand, counting down.
CGGTCAGATTTGTCCAAGGAAAAATACATGAAGAAAGACGAGCAAACTACTGTTAATCACTTTCATGATAAGCTACTTAAGCTAAAGGATCTAATGAAAACGGAGGCGGGTTTATGTTTTACCATATGCTCATATTTTCACACTTTTGTAAAGCCATTAAATTCTTAATAAGTTCAAGTTCAGCAGCACTAGATAATATCAGAAGCCATTTCTTATGTCCTTTTTTCCAGCTTAGCATTGTCACCAGACTTTTGTTTCTTTTTCGTGTATCTTGGTTAATGTTTTGAAATATTTAATTTTCTTGAACAGATTTATCAGAACCAAGAAGAGGAAATTGAGTTTTCGGGTCTTTTGTTATCTCAATCACGCCAAATTGATGAGCTTTTAGAGAGACATGAACGGCAGATTCGCCAGGCGGTTCGAAGATCATGGTTGCAAAAAGGTAAAAACTTTATAAAAAGCTATTACAAAGATAAGATTTGTCTCACGCCATAATTCTTGATACTTTACTTAATTTTATTGCAGATAAGAAATATCGTTTTCATGTTAGATATACAAATATGACAATTTACATCTATTTATTTTCTAGGCTTCTCCTGCTGTGTTTGCATCAGCTTTGTTGCGTTATAGCCTCTTGATTCGAGTAAAACTTATTTTGTTAACATCTTAGATTATTAAGACAAAGTCAGCCTCCTCATGGTATTCACTCCCCAACATGTTATTTCTTTCCTATGTGTTTATTTGCTTCATGATTGAATTTATTTAGTGGTTGTTTGGAATTGCCTCTTTTACAAAATGCTTATCCTCTTTATAAATAGTAATTATTTGATGTAAAATAAGTAGATAAGGAGTTTAGAGTCTTCTTCAAACACACATATATGTATATTCTTAGTTATCTTTAGCTAATATGCGCTTAAATAGGCATTCCAAAACATAATAATCTGATTATTACAACTTTAAATAACAAATCAAAACACTATTTTATACGCCGTGTTTTATTTTTTTTGGAACGGCAATTTGTGGCTACATGGCCCCTAGCCCAGAAGGCGTAGCGAGCCCACACAACCAGGTTGGGTCCAGCCCAGAAGGCAATGACACCCTTCCCTTTACACACGCGGGAGGAAACCCCTATCGCCCTAGACAAGACTCGAACATGAGACCTTGCCTAGGAGGGTAAAACCTCCATACCATTGGACCAAATGACCGTTGGTTATACGCCGTGTTTTATGATAGTTGGTAATTCAGTATTTCATAATCACGTTCAAAACTAACATCCAAACGGCCCAACATCTTAGTTTAAGTTTGTTAATATTCATTTGAACTCCATAGGTTTGTTCAAATATGAATTTCTTTGTGAAAGTAATAACGTGTATGTCTTTTTTAGGAAAAAATCATGTTGAAGAACTCGAGGGCCTGATATGTCACGATGATCAAACACAAAACCAACGAGCGTGAGCGTTAGTAAATCGGTGCCCAAGGAGGTCTCTTTCTCTTACTCTTTCTTTCAACACACACACAACCATAAATAATCATAGACGCGGGTTACATATATATATGCAACAAAACTGATGAACGGTTATTTGTATAGAATTTGCCAACCAGAACATAAGCTAGGCTCAAAATCAATGGAATTAATTTAAGTAAAAAAAGACAACGATATAATCATAGGTTTTGAGGCGTGTAAGCCTTTTGCAAACCGCGAGTCGCATGGAGACATTCCGTTATATGGTCCCTTACAAGTATCAGGTTCAAGTGGTTTTGCATGGGCAAGAAGGCGATTCGATGAGTCTTCATCATCAAGATCACGCAGTAGGTCGAGTTCAAAAAGCCTTATATCCGAGCCTTGGGTTGGTTTCCATTCAAATGAACCAAAACGTGACGAAAAGATTAAACGAATCCATTCTAGAGGCTGGGATTCCAAACCTGAGGCATTTAATAATGGATCTGATGGTCCCAATTCTCGAGATCGATCAATTGCATTTTTCAAGAAAATCGATCCAGTAAGTTTGTTATTTTATTACGTGCGAATCCCAGACTTTTGTTTCTTTTTTGTGTATCTTGGTTAAAGTTTTGAACTATTTAATTTTCTTGAACAGATTTATCAGAACCTTGAAGAGAAAATTGAGTTTTCGGGTCTTTTGTTATCTCAATCACGCCAAATTGTGTCAAATTAGTTTATATAAATTTGCTTATATAAATTTGTTTTATTAAAAACCTGCTGGATGTTGGAAGTTAGCTCTGATGCTGCAGAGATGCGGCTTGGTGTTAATTTTGCTGAAATTTTCAGTAATTCGAATTTTGCATCAGTAAGTCCTATAAATCTTGGTTATTTAAAACCAATGATTGAATAAATTAAGAAATTAACAGATTTTTATGGTTAATGAATGTGTCTGTATATGAATGATAACAGGAGAAACAAGGCTTTGGTGAAGGAGTTAAGTGTACCGCTTGCAGGGCCTGTCGATATTCACTTTGAAATATAATATGCTCAGTCTGCGTGTGGTCAATTCACATCTTGCGTGTGGAAGTTTTAGTGGGCTTATTGGAGAAATCCTGACTATAACCTTGTCCGTTTTACCTTCACCTTGCTTTGTGCACTCATGGATAGGAGCATATTTTGGAAGAATGGAAAAGACAATTGAGTTTATGGTTATGTTATTATATAGAAAAAACATGGTGATCGAGTTTAGTTTCTGAAGTTAGCCCTCTGTTGCATACTTGATTTAACAGTTTCAGGGAGAGCAACGCTAATTTGAGCATTGTCATTGGGGCCGTGTACTCTGCGATATTTTTTGTTGGTTTGAATAATTCCCAGACAGCCCAGCCAGTTGTCGCTATAGAAAGAAATGTATTCTACCGTGAAAGAGCAGCTGGGATGTACTCCTCATTACCTTATGCCATGGCACAGGTCACACTCGCTCAACACATGTTATTTATAAAAGTTAACATGTTGAGTTGATGATTATCAGTTTTATCTACATTTTTTGGTATTCATTCAGGTTATTGTATAGATACCATATGTATTTGCTTAATGCACATACGGAAGACGAACCTAAAGATGTGATGCTTAATGCACATACAGGTCACACTCGCTTATCACAAGCACTGGTGGCTCAAGATGGTCTAGGAGGCTATGACTGGAGCAATGATTTTGATGAACCAGTGAATTATGCTTTGATGGCTATCTCCTCCTCAAGTTCATCAAGTTCTTCTGACAATGAGGTACAAAACTATTCTAAACAATGTCTTGAATCTTTTAAAACTCTTCAAAAGAACT
>BQNB010082336.1:0-16642 GCA_026074375.1 Tanacetum coccineum | reverse complement strand
ACCCGGCAGATTGAAACCAGGGAAGCCAAAGACAATGCTGAGTTTTTTTTCTTTTTTGTTCTTCTGTTATAGTATGTGAACTAAAATTTGTCCTATTGTATGTTTCGACTAATCAATTCAACTGGCTTCTAAATTTTCTTGATATCAAATTTATACTGATCGGGTATTTATTTTATTGTCCAGGACAACCACAGTGGAATTTGGTTTTTTAGATTTGATGGTGTTCGGGAATGGTATGTCTTTTTTTATCCCTTTTTTAATATGATTATGTTGAATAATAAGGTTGTGATTTGTAAAATTGGGTAGTTAGGGGGTGTTTGGAATTCGTGATTAGAAGCCAAGATAAGTAGTTTGAAATAAGCTGCAACTTTTAAAAAATGGCAATGGGTCAGATGTTTTCAGTTGGTTAGGAAACAAAATAGACAACCGAGGCTCATTTAGTTATGTATCGCCAGTGCTTTTGCTTTAGTTAATGACATTTACGTCTTTCTCTACAACAACGAGTGAAAGTCATGTTGAGGAAGAGGAGGATCATTGGCGCAAGAGGATAGAGCAATGGTTAAAGGCGCAAGAGGGTTCAATTTAAAATCTTAATGATTATGTTGGTTCACTCATTAAGTTGTTGTCAAAATTGTTTCACTGTAACCCAACTAACTGTTGGATAAAATGCTTTAGTGAAATGTGTTCCTTATTGATACAATGATTTGTTTGTTCATTGTATGTAGATGGTGAATCCTCCTCCGATGTGCTTGACAATGATCATCAACAACAAGAACATTATCTTCCTGTATTCCTAGGTAACTACTGTTTGATAAAATGATTTATTAAAAATTTTGTTTCCTAAACTTATTCAGATTTTGGTCTATTATTGACGAAAGAGGTGCAAAGTAGGAGTGGAGAACTCAATAAACAACAGAAGATTTCGATGACTTTTTAGGCAAGGTTAGTTTGGCTAAACGTAGGGCAGGCGAACTACTATTTGGGTTCCAAAATGTTTTAGCGTATCATTTTGGTACTAACTTATTAAAATTGTTTTGTGTTTCAAAATGTTTCTCTTTCAGGCCGCTGTAAGTGAATATGTGCGAGTATGCAAATCCAAACCTACATAACAGAAACTTCATTGCAATACATGCGCTGCAAAAGATTGCAAAGGTATTTTTTTTCAATTTGATTTTTTACGGTTTGATGATACAAAACATTCAACTCATATTGTTGTATTACATTTGGGTGGTTGTTATATCTACGACTTATGTACTTCTTTATAGGATAAAAACTGATGATAAGATGATTCAGTCAAAGGGTGGCGTCGATAGACTGTGACGATGAACTTCGTAAAGATTGTAGAGAGCTGAGGCATGCATGGATTACGTTCGATGGAGGAAATACATCAGCATGTTTTTAATATCACTTATAAAATCTTATTTGGCAATAATAGGATGTGATCAACAAAATTTGTTCTATTGTATAATTCTTATTCGAAACTATATTAGCAAAATTTAGAGAATGCAATGTTCCATAATTTATTTGTATTCCTCTTATCATGCTCACTTAATTATTTTTCATATTACTATGTTTGCTCATAACAAATTATACTATGTTATTTTATATTTATTCTTTGCTACATCAATGTTTCACAATATTATTCTATAAACTCTTTTGCTAATTATATTTATTTGTCCACATCACATCAATCATAACTTATCTAAATAATACGTAATAATTGGAACAACCAAAAACAACGAACGAACAAGTATAAACATATAAATCTTTCTTCCAACAATACCTTAAAGCTTCCCGTCCAACGGACAGGCCTTGAAGCTAGTTAATATATAAAAACAACTAAAAAAAGCCCACTTAAAAAAAGCCACTCTTTTATAAAAAAACCTTTCGTCTTCTTCCTTGCAGCTGCAAAAAAACATGCACACACACTGTAAACACACACACAACACACCGTAAACACACACACACAAGCCATTTAAATCGGAAAAAAAGAAAAAGAAAACGAAACCAACCCACGTTGGTGTGCCCACGCCACCACCAACGCCATTTCAATCTTTCACATTCCGGTATCATCACGTCGGGCAACGCCGGTTCACCTCAGCATAAAGCCGGGTGAGGCGTTATGCTACCGTGCCTTGTGATGTATCAACTCAATATCTAACTTTAATGAAACACACATAGCATCACAATGCCTTTGTAGATTCTTAAACCAACATCTCTCATAAGCAAATCTTAAAATCGTTTTATAATACTCATATAAAACGAGATAAACATCTTTTAAACCAACACAATGCAAATGTCGAAGAAAAAAGAACACCACAGAATAGAGGAAGCATAAACAATTGCTAATGTTGTGTATGTGTATTTACTTGTTCTTTACCCATCTTGAATAGTTGCGTTTTTTCTTTACATAGCAAAAAAGCAACTAAACTGAAAGTCATGAAACTTTACCATGCCCGAGAAATATGAGAGTTTGGTGATGGTTTCAACTATTCACTTTCTCCTAGTATCTTGTTGACCAGGTGAACAACAAACACTAGTGTCAACTTTAATTTGTTATATTGTACAACAAGCTACTCAAGTTATACATGCATGATGCACCTCATGCATAAGTTCATTGTACATTATGCTTCATATATGAAAACTTGTCAACCTCGTTATAGAATTCCAACAAGGTATTCTAAGAGCGGTGAGAACAGTGGTGCCGTTCGACTCGTGCCACGTCAGCAAAATGCTGAACGACACCACATTTGCTGGGGCATCCGTTGGCAACACTTTTTCGGTGTCGTTGGGCAAATTTATTTAGTTTTTTTAATTTACTTAATTAAAAAAAATACCCAATACAACTAAAATTTAATTCATTAAAATAAAAAACATTACATTAAATTAAAAAAAACATTACATAGAAATAAAACATTACATAAGATTAAACATTACATAAAATTAAAATTACAAACTAATGATTATTCGATAAATGCTCCACAAAGTCCTGTCGAAGATCGATGTGCGTTTTTCTATCTCGAAGTTCTTTTGACTTCCTAATATGTAAATCGCATCTTTCGACCCAATCTCGTTGAATATGCGGCGCTGGACTAACGAACAAATCTCTCATATTCACTTCAAATCCTTTGTCGTCCAATATCATGTTATGTAACATTATACAACAATACATGATTCTTGTTAGCGTGTTGATTTGGTAAGGACGAGCGGGTTGTCGTATAATTCCCCAACGACCTTGTAGGACTCCGAAAGCTCGTTCAATATCTTTCCTTGCAGCTTCTTGAACTCTTTTAAACTTCAAGGATTGTTCATCCCCTGCAACAGGAAACGTTTTGACAAACGTAGACCATGCTGGATAAATACCGTCGGCTAAATAGTAACATTTCCTATATGTATGTCCGTTTACTACAAATAGACATTCCGGAGCTCTATCAGCAAGTTCATCATCAAATAGTGGGGAACCATATTTGGTAAATAATGGGGCTACTTCAAGTGGATCATCTTTTATGAATGTCGATAATAATGGGGAGTTTGCTAATAATACTCCTATTGGTGAGAAAATCGATAAAATAGAACGACAAATTCGTAAAGGTAAACTTAGGCTGTTGGATAATGATGGGAACCCGCTAGTTCCTATGGGTATTGTGAAAAGTGATAGTAAAGTGGAAGTGGTTTTTGATGAAATTGCTAACTTAAGGATTTCAACGAGTGGTAAAGATGGAAGTGATAAAGGTTATGGTACTAATAGCTTGTTGGAACAATGTATAGATTCTTATTCGGATAATGATGATTATGACTCGTATGATGATGATATGTACGAGAATCATGATTTGTCCGAGCACCTTCAGTCTATTTGTGATGATCTTGATATCACGACACGTGGCAGGAAAAAGAAATAGATTTTTTGATGTTTGTTGAGTCAATTGTAATCTAGTCTTAGTAGTATCCTCCTATGGAGTAGTTGTGCTTGTTATGTTCGCCTTTTTGCCTATGTAACGGGCTGAGATGTGGGACTCACCCATATCCTTTGTACTGAATCGCTTTTTTGGAGTAATACATTTACCGGGGAAACCCTTTATCCAAAATAGTGAGGAACCATATAACACATTTAGATCATTATTCGCCCCTGTAACCTTAAAATATGCATGTCAAATCCACAATCTTTGATCCACCACAGCTTATAACATAATAGTTGGGTATTTATGATCCTTCTTTTGAACTGCCCATGTAATGACTTTGGGCAGTTTCTCCATTCCCAATGCATACAATCAATACTCTCAAGCATTCCCGGGAGTCCATGTTTTTGTTCGTGCAATTGATATGTTTTTTCGATATCCGCTGCAATGGGTTTCCTAAAAAATTTTCAACGTATAAAACATGTATGCATTTAGTAAAGTTATATAAACATTCTCGTGAAGTATGTTCAGCAATTTGCAAATACTAATCAAATGCATCAAGTGCAGTGCCATACGCTAGTTGGCGTATGGCGGATGTGCACTTCAAAATAGGACCAATACTTAAACGACCGGTCGCATCGTAATGTGGTTTAAAATAAGTCACTACTACACAAACTGGTTTTTCCCACGGTAAAATCCGTGGGAAATTCCATGGGTAAAGGCCCTTTTCCACAGATTTCACACGGAATTATTCCGATGCAAAAACCCTCGTGGGTAAATATTTTCCCACTGATTTTCCCACGGAGCGTTGACTATTTCCCACGGATATTACCGTGGCTAATCCGTGGGTTTGATTTCCCACGGATTTCCCACAAATTTCTCACAGTTTCTGTAGCCATTTTCCACACATATCTATGGTTTTTTTGCCACCGATTTCCAACGATTTCACACTACAATCTCTCCCATAGATTTCTCACGAAATTTCCCACAGTTTCTAGTAGCCATTTTCCACACATATCTGTGGTTTTTTTGCCACAAATTTCCAACGATTTTCACACTATAATTTCTGACGGTTTTATCACAGATTTCCCACATAAAAATAAATTTTCCCCAAACCACTACTACAGAAAAAAGGCTTTAGGTGCGGTTTTTAGCCCATTTAATACGGTTTTAAGACCGTAGTAAAAGAGAGCGTACCAAAAAATAAATTATTTTACTGTACCAAAAAATGGTTTCATAAATATTCGACAAACTTAAACATTCCATATATACAAGTCAACAACCAACCATTGTAACAATTTGAATTCAACTAAAGAGTTATGCATTACAATTCCTTAAACGACATCATAATAAAAAAATATAAAACCACTAACTATCAGGGACCAGAGTAGCTAAAGGAGCAACAACCACCGTATAAAGCTCGTTCAACGTCATAAGAGCAACTTGGTCGATCTTAAGTTGTTGTAACAGTGTGTATCATCCTAAATCTATAAAGAACAAATACAAATATATATTGGTTATAAATTTTTGCAACAAAAGCTACAAAATGTATACAACAATTTTTGGGATATATAGGCTGCATATCAGTCAACAATCTTTAAGATATATAAAACAAAATGCCAGGCCGGTGATTCAGGTTATCAGGATATAATACACATAAGCAATCAATAAACTACCATTTGAATAAAAGCACATTAAATAACTAAACAAACCCAAACCCAAACACCCCCTGCTGCATGCCAAGTCTTCAAACCAATACACTTGATATATATGTCTTCAAACCAGTACAATTAAATTTGTCCTAATAATAAAATCTATAATTTGTCTAATAATTCTGTCATATGGCACTTAGAGTTAATAAGTTGTAGATAGTATTCTAACATCAGTATCTATTTCCATCAAATTTATTGGGTGAAACTAATATGATACTTTTGGATACACTTTTAGTTGTTTTTTACACTATCTATGCACCTGAAACTAGTGTTCTAATGCACTATAACGAAAAACTGAAGAAACTCGCGTACGTAGTGTTGCATTTGAAGAATTCTAGTATGGTAAGCTTGCTACCATTCTAGTATAGTAAGCTTACTACGAGTACATACTCGTGAAACTACCAGTGTCGCATTGACTAAGAACCTTAACGATGTCGTGGTTGGTACAAGTTGAGTAGCTTGTTATCATTTTCAGTTTTTGTGAAAGATGGGCGGTCAGGGTGACTCAGTAACGGGTCAAAACATGTGTGGGTTGAAACACATAATTATTATAGCAACCAACCCTATAAGGTTTTTCAACCCAATAACACCCGACCCTATAAGCTTTTTCAATCTGCTGCAAATACATGCACCCGCTGCAATCACACGCACCCGTTGCAATCTCAGCCAACCCACTACAATCCTAAGCAGAAAATGGAATACTTACATTATTTGGAAAGTCGGTTTGCTTTTTTATAACGAGGTCATGCATGTGCTTCATCAAATAGTAGCCGCAAGTCCATGTACCCTTTTGTTGGAAACACTGGAATTAAATAAACCAATAGTTATACAAATGCGACAACCAAATCAACTATATATACATATTTACCTTGGTTACCCTACCTCGACATTGTATGAATATGTCTTGAACCTAACCTGAATAAACAAGTATGTGAAGGAGTAACTTAATCATTTTGATGTAGTTCATAGCTAATGGCTAAGAAAACAACCTGCCTAATAATCAAGTGATGAACTTTTCAATAGTTTCAAACAAAAAAAGACATACCTCCATAGTTCTAAGTTCTAAGAGATTTTCTCATAATTATAACTACACAACAACATGCTAATACACACTGCATTAACCACTTTAATTTCTATGTAAACAATAAAGACTGAAAAAAAGAGCCAATGGAGGCTGTACATACATAACACAACTGAATCATTAAACATTTGGTTATGAGACATACAATCGTAGGTTCTAAGCTGTCTAAGAAATGTTATTTTAAAAAAGCCTAACTGAAACAGTAAAACCACAACCAATTGTGTACATATGTAATCATTTTAATACTCATCCGTAGACTAAGAGCCTATGAGAAACTAAGTCACCTTCTATCTCTACCAAATACGCAGCCACAAACAAAGGGTAACCAGTTTACACAACCACGACCAGACTATGTAAAGAGCCAATCATCTTAACTACAGGGCGCAACACGGATTAGAAGTCTAAAAGCAACTTATATCATCTTCATGCCTTCCTATCTCTATACAAAAAATCAAAAAATCTCATTCAACAAATAAACTAATAAAGCATAGATCTTGATATCACCAAACACCACACACGTGATATTTTTTTAGTTTTTCTACATATGAACGAATACTTCAATCCAGTGAGAGTAACTAACAACACATCTAAACAATCTTCAAATCAAACAGACTAATTAATACTCAAACAATAACTAACAACCTTAGTTTGCAACAAAACATCCAACTTTACTTTGAAATCATAAAATCAAAGTTGAATCTATATCGTTTCAATAAAAAATCAAGTAATATCGTCAAATAAACACAAGAGCTAAGAAACTTGGAAAAATTAAACCAAATAAACCTTCAAACTGCAAATCATTTTTTGCCCTAATAAATCTGAATTTGGGTATATTTTGTGGGTGATTTTGTGATTTAAGAGGTTTATGGAAGTTTGGCTGTCAAATGGTGATGGTAATTGAAAGATTAAATGGATAAATTGTAGGATTTAGAGGAATTTTGGTCTTGTTTTTGTTCACCACAGTAACAAATGGGGGGAAATTAGGGGCTGAGTGTTTTGTGAAAAGTGTGAAGTGAGGTTGTGGTGGCTAGGGTTAAGCCGGGTGTGAGGGAATACCAATTGTTTTTTGCGGTTCAACTAAAATTATGAGAGGGAAAACAATATCATTTAAAAAAATTAGAACTAACATAAAATTTAAATAACTTGTAAACTATTACATATTTGAATAAGTTAAAATGCATATAATAAATAAACGTCTTTTTGACTTTCATAAAACTTAAAAGTTTACAATAAATTTGTAACAAATGTATAAAATAGATACATGTTTTTTTGAATTTCATTAAACTTAAAGGTTACAACTAACTCGTCACAAATGCATAAAACAGATGAATGTCTTCTTGAATTTCTTGAAACTTTTTTCTTGATCGTTTACTTTTTCCTGCAAACAAAAGTATAATTAACAAACTAAACATATGTATTAATTTAATATCTAAGATAAATTATACAATATATACAAACCTTCGTTTGGCGCCCGGTGTATTAACCCGTAATCCTTCATCTTGGTCGGATCGTAAGTATGTCGTGTCACCATCTATCGGTGGAAAGCTATTAATGCACTCTTCACAAAGCCCAAATTCTACATCTCAGGAATTGATCACAAGATACCATACACTACCACTGGAATAGAAAAGGGAGTTATATACCTTAACAAGTATGATGTGAAATCTCTTATGCTGTGTGAAGATGTACTCAAGTTCTGTGATGGTACTCTTATGAAAATTCAAGACAATTTGCTAAAGATGATGAAAGAAAATAGATTGTTTCGTGAAAACGTGAATCTGAATGGCAGATAGTAGACAGTGAATGACATCAAGAGGTCGAAGGCTATGCTTGAAGCAATTAAGCAGACATTGAAGCACATAGAGCATCTCATAAGACTTGATGAGTATGTTGGTGGAAGACCAAAGACAATTGACATACGCTCATTTGTAAGACCTTAAGTAACCACCCCTTAAAGGGAGATTGTCAGGACTAAGAAAAGTGTCGGTTACTTGGTCGTATTTATGTCTTTAGTCATTGTCGGTTATGTGCGTTATTAAACAATGCAATATCCCACATCACCTCCTTAGGTAAACCTAAGAAGGCTTCCATGCCTATAAATAGACAAGGATAGGTTACACGTTTTCTTTTACTTTCTTTGATACGGTTACACGTTCACGCATATACGCGTCCGTATACTTACATACAAAACATCTATCGATACAATGAATGTCATAAACGGACATGTGGAACACACACGTGTAGATATTCATACATATGTAATGATTTTTTACACAAAAGGTTATACCTAAACCAACACGTACACTTGCGATACTCACATAAATAGTTACTTTTATAAACAAACACATATAATATGAACCTAAAAACACATATATAGGCATACTAAGTAACGTAGGAATGTGTAAATAGGCAGAAACATAAAGACGATATTTTTTTGGGAAATCTGTGCGTATTTACACATGTATTTCCTACGGATTTATCAACTTGGTAGGTAATCTGTAGGAAATTACCCACGACTTTCCCACGGACATAATCGTTTTCTTTTACTTTTATGATATGGTTACACGTTCACGCATATACACTTCCGTATACTTACATACAAAACATCTATTCATACAATGATTGTCATAAACGGACATGCGAAACACACACGTGTAGATATTCATACATATGTAATGATTTGTTACACAAAAGGTTATACCTAAACCAACACGTACACTTGTGATACTCACATAAATAGTTACGTTAATAAACAAACACATATAATATGAAACTACAAACACATATGAAGACATACTAAGTAACGTGAGAATGTGTAAGTAGGCAGAAACATAAAGACGATATTTTTCTGGGAAATCTGTGGGTATTTACACACGTATTTCTCATGGATTTATCAACTTGGTAGGTCATCTGTAGGAAATTACCCACGACTTTACCACAAACATAATCGTTTTCTTTTACTTTTATGATATGGTTACACGTTCACGCATATACACTTTCGTATACTTACATTCAAAACATCTATTCATACAATGATTGTCATAAACGAAAATGTGGAACACACACGTGTAGATATTCATACATATGTAATGATTTGGTACACAAATGGTTATACCTAAACCAACACGTACACTTGTGATACTCACATAAATAGTTGCGTTAATAAACAAACACATATAATATAAAACTACAAACACATATGAAGACATACTAAGTAATGTGAGAATGTGTAAGTAGGCAGAAACTTAAAGACGATATTTTTGTGGGAAATCTGTGGGTATTTACACACGTATTTCCCACGGATTTATCAACTTGGTAGGTAATTTGTGGGAAATTACCCACGACTTTCCCACGAACATAATCGTTTTCTTTTAATTTTATGATATGGTTACACGTTCACGCATACACACTTCCGTATACTTACATACAATACGTCTATTCATACAATGAGTGTCATAAATGCATATGCGAAACATACACGTGCAGATATTCATACATATATAATGATTTGTTACACAAAAAGGTTATACTTAAACCAACACGCGATACTCACATAAATAGTTATGTTAATAAACAAACACATATAATATGAAACTACAAACACATATGAAGACATACTGAGTAACGTGAAAATGTGTAAGTAGGCAGAAACATAAAGACGATATTTTTTTTTGGGAAATCTGTGGGTATTTACACACGTATTTACCATAGTTAACACCAAAACAATATTTGTGAGAAATTTGTGGATATTTACACACTTATTTCCCATAGTGACCCACAAATTTCTCGTAGATAAGTTAAATAGTTGCTTTATTAGATAACACCGTGTGAAATCCTTGATTAATGTAGATAAAATTTGCCACATAACTTTAGGGGTCAATGTCATAAAATACCTACGAAGTTTCAAAATTGTCCCGACTTCACCAACGAACTAAATTTCGTCCTACCTACACCAACGAACTTTCAAATATTGTTCTAATATCACCCATATCATAAATTTTGACTGACACCGTGGCAGTTACCTTCCACGCTGGACCGGTTTTTTTTTGTATAAATTAATTAAGGGTAAAAGCCATAAAATACCTATAAACTTTCAAAATCGTCCCGACTTGACCAACGAACTAATTTTTGTCCTGTCTAGACCAACGAACTTTCAAATATTGTTCTGATATCACCCATATCATAAATACCTATATTATTATGGTCAATGTTTTCCACCCATAAAAAGTCAACTGTATGCAAAACTAATCCTCATTCCTCTCATCTTCCAAATTTCTCATCTTTCACACCCATCTCATACTCTCTCTCATCACCACACTCTTCACCCTCACCACCGCCCAACCACCACCACCACCACCACCCTCCGCCTCATGCAACGACATCTTCTTCACCTACACCTACACCTCCGGATCCATCCTCCCTCCGACCCGACCCATCTACATGAACCCACATCCTATGATACCCCATAGCCACCAGCCGAGAACCCTAAATAAAATAGCGCAAACATATCATTATCTTTAATCAACCTAAAATTTTGCTTGACATTGAAACACATCAATCCAAATGGTTGAAAATTATCACCTATTTTCCATTTAACATCCATTTGATTTACCAGTTATCTGGTCGGTCATTATTTCATGGCTTAAACCACCTTATCTCTACGTTATTATTAACGTGTTAATATTCATAATAGCTGCATCAACTTGTTTCCAACACAACAACAACAACAACAACAACAACAACAATAATAATGAGATAATATAACACAACCGCAAGTGGGTTTATTTCGTTGGGTATAGGACAGTACAAAATTTAGTTCGTTGGTGAAATATACCAGTATTTAGTTTTTTTGGATGAAGCAGGACATTTTTGAAACTTCGTTAGGTATTTTTGAAATTGACCAAAGAAAAATTGGTTGGTGGTGATGGAGGAGAAATGGTTGAGGGTGATGTGGAATAAAAAAAATAAAAAAAAAATGACGTGGAAAATGTAGCCGGTCATATTGGTCATATTGCCACATAATAAATAAGTTCGTTGGTCTAGACAGTACGAAATTTAGTTCGTTGGTGAAGTCGGGACAATTTTATTAAAAAGTGTAGAGCTCATACGATACCTTCGCCTAAATTTATCTTCCGGATATTTAGGTTCAAATTCACGTTGCCAAAATTGTCTTCGATTAGCCGTTGTTTCGCAGTTTCTTGTTCACGAGGTATGTATGTCCTCCTCTTTGGAACCGAGCTCGAACCCCCGACCTCTTGCTGACACAAAACTACAAAATGTTCATACGCTTTATAATCCCGCGTATATCGATCATATTCACTTTGAAAATAAACATCATAATGATCGTATGTGTCGAAATCGTTGGGATTATTAGGATCATAGGTGAAAGAAATTTGGATATTATTGAAGTAGAATATATATATTGGAAGTGTGTGTGAAATATGAAATAATAAAGAAGTATTTATAGGATTTTTAAGAGGTAAAAATGAGATTTTTTAGGGTTAAAGATTCAAAAATCCGCTCCCGCAACAGCCATAAACGGCTAGTTTTTTTAAAAATAAAATAAATAGAGAACGGCGTGGGCTGTTAAGAACGGTGTGAGACCGAACGGCGCGAGCACCGGAGTCGTGCGCCGTTCGTTCGGCTCGAGCCGTTCTTTGGCGCAGACGAACCACACGACCGCTCCGTTCACTCTAAAGAATAGAACTTATTCAGTTATGAAATTTTGTTTTCTTGGGGTGAAAGGCAAAGATTTTTAATAGGCAACGAGCAAGAGAAGCCAAATACGCCCAAGAAAGGAAGAAAGGGTACGAGACGAAACCTAAATACAATAAACTAAGAATACAAGCTTGAAAATACTAAAAAAGTGATGTTGAATCTATCTCGTTACAAGTATTCAATCAAAACGCAATTTTTCTAAAAGAAGTACGTCGTTATTTGATGGGCTAATGACTTGAAAATGTATCCAACTTGTCATTTTTTGTTATTGTATGTAGCCATCTTTTTTTTGGTTTGGTATGTATCAACTTGAAAATTCACCTATCTTATATGTAGTTCTGTTACCGCTCATTTGAAACGTTAGTCCATTTAATACGAACAGTTGCATCAAAGACTTAGCTCTTTATGCTAAACGACTGTTTGCAAAGAGAACTCAAAAATTCAGTTTATGTTACAAAAATTTTTTTTCAAGTTATTTTAATTTATACACGTTTTTTCACACATTTTATAATGGTTTATGCACGTTTTTTCTTTCGGTTTCAGTTTACGAGCACATAATTAAAAAGAATTAAAAAAATTTAATTAATTTAATTTTTTTTTATTATTGCTCGTAAACTGAAACCGAAATTAAAACAATTAATAATTTTTAATTTTTTTATTATCGCTTGTAAACTGAAACCGAAATAAAAAAAATTAATTTTTTAAATTTTTTTTATTATTGTGTAAACTGAACGAAATTAAAAAATTCAATATAAATTTTTTTTTATTTTTATTACTCGTAAATGAAACCGAATTAAAAACAAAAATTTATAATTTTTTTAATTTTTTTTATTATGCTCTGTAAACTGAAACCGAAATAAAAAAAAATAATTTTTTTTATTATTGCTCCTGTAAATAAAAAAACGATTTAAAAAAAATTTAAAGTTTTTAAATTTTTTTAATTATTGCTCTTGAACTTAACCGAAATAAAAAAATATATTTTTTAAAATTTTTTTATTAATTGCTCAGTAAATGAAACGAATTAAAAAATTTAATAATTAAGTTTTTTTTATTATTGCTCGTAAACTTAAACCGAAATAAAAAAAATTAATAATTTTTTAATTATTTTATTATCGCTATGTAACTGAAAACGAAATAAAAAATAAAATTTAAATTTTTATTTTTTTATTACTTGCTGTACGATGAAACCCGATATAAAAAAATTTTAAATTTTTTAATTTTTTTTAATTATTGCTCTTAACTTAAACCAAAATAAAAAATATAATTTTCTAATTTTTTTATATTATTGCTCGTTAAACTGGATGAAACGAAATTAAAAAATATAAATAAAATTAATTGTTTTATAATTTATTGCTCGTATAATGAACCGAATAAAAAAAATTAATAATTTTTTAATTTTTTATTATCGCTCGTTCATTGAAACCGAAATAAAAAAATTTAAATTTTTATATTTTTTGTTATTATTGCTCTGTAAACTGAAACGATATTAAATAAAAAAATTTAATTTTTATTTTTTTTTTATTAATTTGCTCTTAAAACTTAAAATCCGAATAAAAATTAAATAAATTCTTTTTTTTATTATTGCTCGTAAACTGAAACGAAATTAAAAAAATTTTATACATAAATTTTTTATTATTTTTATTGCTCGTAACCTGAAACGAAATAAAAGACAAATTTTAATTTTTTTTATTTTTTTTATATTGCTCGTAAACTGTAACCTATCTACAAAAAGTTTTAATTTTTAAATTTTGTTTTTAATTATTGCTCTTAAACTTAAACCGAAATAAAAAAAATAATTTTTTACATTTTTTTTATTATTGCTCGTAAACTGAAACCGAAATAAAAAAATTAAATGGATTAACGTTGCAACTGTTCGTTAGTTAAATGGACTAACGTTGCAAATGAGAGGTAACAGACTACATATAATATGATGAATTTTCAAGTTGGATACATACAATAACAAAAAAAAAGATGACTACATACAATAACAAAAAATGACAAGTTGGATACATTTTCAAGTCATTAGCCCTTATTTGATCAATGATTTTCGATCTATAGAAAGGCATAGTAAGAACGTTTTCTAAATTAAATCAGTGGAAAAATATCCTCATGCTGAATTGAATCTAGGGATGAGCCTATATATGCCGAGATACCAGCATCGTATCGAAACCGGTATATTCAAAACTGTATCTATGTAAATGAGTTAAACGATGCCGACTTTTATCTCAGTGGAAACCAACGAACGTATTCTTTAAGAACATTTCAGAAATATGTTAGAAACCAACCTTTTGGTAATAAAAAACGTCTTTGTCGCCACTTGTATACAAATTAAATAAAAATCCAACAATTACAACTAATCTTGGATAAACTATAGATTTCATTAGTTCGAATCTTTGAGACATAATGTTTTTTCTTTAATTCTTTAATATTTTAGCTGTGTAATGCAATCATGCAAAACTTAGTGAGACCCACATTGCAACTCAATGACTCGCCTACTGACATGAGTATTTTGAGAGAAGCGATTAGATCACACTCGCTAAACATTTTGACACATATATAGACGGCTTAACTTGATTGCATATTTGCAATGCTGAAGATGGTGGAGAACGAGAAGAAGCTTAAATAAGTGACCTTGTCCCGAAAGGGTAGTATACATTGATCACTTCCATGGTTGTTCTCGAGATTCTGGAGGCTTTGTGCAAAGCAAAAGAGAAAAGAAGATTGCAGTCTTAAAAATATGGTTTAAATGTTATATGAACTTGTATTTTCTTTCCAATTGAATTTATATCAATCAAACTATGTGTTACTTACAAATCTATAATTCAACATAAACAACTGATATTTGATTATTTTCTCAACTCCAAATACAGATGCGGTACGTATTATAGTTGTAAATTGAGGCTCTCAATATTGTGAGACCCTTTGCAATCATACTTCTCGTACACTAGCTCCTTGATCAATCACAAGTTTTACTATGCTAGCCAACAATTACTTGCCATCAATATTTTCAAATTGATGTATAACTATTTTATATTTTTTTTGAATGGCAAATATTTTCAAATTGATGTATAACTATTTTATATTGACGGATGTCTTTCTTAAAGTAGTCTCATTACTTTCGAATTTACCACGAGTTAAGAGCATGGATGTCTAATCATGATTGTTGGGAATGTATGTGTTAGTTCCAACAGAATCTTCTCAGTTAAGAGTATGAGGATTCATATCTTAAACACCCTTGGTTCATCTAAACCGCAAGCATAGAGATATAGAATAATAGTCTACCGATTAAAATCAATATCTTATCATGGAGGATTCTACATGAAAGGCTCCTGACTCGTTCCAACCTTAATCGAAGAGGTATTAATTGATTCAAACTCAACCCGTTGTCCGGTATGTCATGATGATATTGAAACTCAAACACATCTCATCATCTCATGTGATACGGCTAAAGAAACATGACTCAAGGTTTTGAAATGGTGGAATACTTTGAAACAGTTAACCTAGCTGACCGACTCTCGTTGCCGGCTAATCAGGTGGGATACTTTGATGTTGTACAATCAGCTCTTTAGGCCTTATCCCTCAAAGGAGCTTATTTTCAACGAAATCAAGCTTTCATCGTTTAAGTGGATTTCTTTTAAGAATAGAAATTTCAATTTAAATTAAATTGAGTGGTTTGATAATCCGTGCAGCAATCTTTGTAATTAGACTTTGTATCTTTGAGCTCCTAGTGTCTTACTAGGCTGGCTTTTCTATATAATTTTTCCTATTTTGTTAAAAAACCGCATGAATGTCTATATTCTAACTCATCATACCCCGTTCCAACTGATTGAATGATTCAACTGTTGTGTAATTTATGCTACTTAAATAACAAGAAGTTGACTTTTCTATATATAAATACCCACCAACCATGTAGAACAAAAAACCTTCTCTGTGACCACAGATATATAACTTAAACAACTTGGTTTTGGCTATATGTTACAGGTAACCTTCCGGTACCAAACGTGATCAGCATATACTAACATTGCCCGTTTATTAGGTACACCCATTTGATACATTAATATATTAAAGGAATTAATATAAAATTATATATGATAATTTAAACAACTTAACACAATACTTGTTGCCTACGTTGATGTGTACCAACAAAGAAATCTCATCTCTTTTTACATAAATTTAAATAACAATACAATATTTTTCTTTGAAATTGGAAGACTTGTTCTAATGTTCTATGTCTG
>BQNB010082335.1:0-29359 GCA_026074375.1 Tanacetum coccineum | reverse complement strand
TATGATATTCAGATTTTATGGTGTTTGCTGAATGCTGATCTCTTATGGTGTTTCACTGCTATGTGAAATCGGTTCTTGATGTAATTTGACAGGAAATTGTGTCGTTCTAAATGACTGTTATGATGCTCTATAATATATAAGTGATGAGATCGCTTTGCTTCAAGTTATGTTACTGAAATTGTTCAATGTCTGAGAATGGCCATATCTTGGCGAGGCGTTTATACTAACACAGCCATGGCGGTTATTCCAGAACGGTCGTATTTTGGCATGGCGTTTATACTAACGCAGCCATGGCTGTTTCTCCGGCTTTGTGAAATCGGTTATTGATATATTATATAGGCAACGAGGTCGTTCAATTCTGGGTTATGTCACTGAGATTGTATCAAGCGTGCGAACGACCGTATCTTGGCGAGGCGTTTACATTAACGCAACCATGGAGGTTGTTACATCTTTCTGATCATGTGCAGTGACGTCCGCGAGAAGGTGTTAAAAAGGTTCAAATTGTCCAGAGTGGGAGGATGGTCGTATTTTGGCGTGTCGTTCTTTTGGGATGCAAGTACTTGGCCTGTTATCTTTTTACCCATGCTAACGTGATATACATGGCACTAATACAATTTAAATGGATCATTGTTGCATCAAATCGACTGTGTTCACAATCAAAGTGTTATGGAACTCATGAGATGAGTTACAAGTCAATTGACTGAACTTATAACCAGCCTTGGTTAACATGATTTAGCTCCAATGAGTTTGGGTTTATCTCATAGTTCGTGTTGACACAAGCTTAAGTTCGGTGCTCATAATGTTAGCTTTTTTCACATTATTAGTTTTAATATTATTTTTAACTGTGTTGGTATGAGCATGGGTTTAGTTACTTATTGGTTAATATAGTTGTTGTAGGTTGACATTACGATCATTCAAGCTATTGGGATTCTAGATGATCTTGATAAAGAGCTTCATACTTATGCAATGAGAGTTCATGAATGATATGCTTGGCATTTTCCGGAGCTTGGAAAGATTGTTCAAGATAACAATCATTATGCTAAGGCTGTCAAGCTCATGGCTTATCGCACAAACTCAGCAAAACTTGATTTTTATGAGGTATCAATATACACTCTTTTCTTTTACATCACCATTGTATTAAGGAGGACTTTGGACCTTTGGCTTGAAACTGAATTTGTGAGTTATGATACTGAATCATATAATTAACTCAACTGTAATAAAATGCCTTAGCTAAAACATATAGTGCTGCATGTACATATAGCACATTGCGTGTTTGCTAAATTGATAGACCGCATAACATGCATGATATATCCTAAAATGGTAGATTGCCTACATTTAAATTTGGATTCCAACGTTACACATTAGTCTACTTAGCCAATAGTCTGCCCAAATATTAGGTATATCGCTATAATAATGTTGGGGTTTTTGGCTAAGTATAGTTTAGGTGCTTAATTGGTTATTGTGTTTGCAAAAAAAAAAGATTAACCACTTTAAGGATATGTGGGTAAGATTATTTAGAAAGTCTCATGGCTTTTTATTGGTAAAAATAAGCTAATAAGGATAACTCTTTGAGTTGCGGCTACATTCAAATAAATAAGTTGTTGGGCATCAGCTTAGCCGAAACACTCTTTTTTTGCATTCTTTACCATTGCCTTGATGTTGTTCAACCTTCTGATGTAATATATATTACAGTGTTGTAGTTGGTGTACGAAGGGAAGGAGATCAGTGGGAAAATCAACTTATTTCACACAATGCAAGTAACACTTGCTTCTTTATATAATTCTAGAGCTAGATCAGGTGAGTCAAAATTGGTTGAGTTTATTAAATCTTGCTAACTCAACATTATTTTAAACGCCGATACTATAAAACCCGCTGATATATGCAATTCCAAACACCCTACACACCTGTTAGCGTATTCTTTTTTAGTTAGAAAGAGATCTATGGAAAGAGTGATGATTTGAAAACAAATTTTAGATAGTTACTAGAAATGATAGGGTGTTTAGGATAATCAGTTTTGATTGAATATATCTCCATTTTATGCTAAAAATGTGTTGGAAATTCTAATTAGGCTTAACATTATATGTATCAGTATACAAGTAAAAGACTTTGAATTACAATGCAACATATATCAGCTCATTTTTATAAGGTTATGTCTCTATTTCTACCAGAATCAAATAATTTCCCTTTGACCCATCCACACATGACGAACCCCAACTTATCTAATCAATGTAATCATATGCTTGCAGCTTAGCTTGATGCGGGTTGACAGCTTACTGTCATGCTTGCAGCTTTTAACTTGTAAGTGTTGCTTTTATCATAGCATTGATGTGCATTTAAAAAAGTTCATATACAATCAGAAGTGCATTATGGTTTAATTGGATACTAAGCTAATAATAGAGATAAGTACATTTTTGGTCCTTGTGGTTTGTAGCAGATTTCACTTTTGGTCCAAAATTCAAAAAAGTTTTGCTTTTGGTCCGAATTTCAAGTTTCGTTTCACTTTTGGTCCGAATTTCAAGTTTCGTTGCCCCCACGTGATGAGTATGCACCTGTGATTTTCGCTCAAGAAACAGTTTCTTGATTGAAAGATGCACCTGCGACCTGTTTGATTGAAGGATGTACGAACAAGAACGCGTCATCACTAAATTAACTATGTACTTACGTTTAATATCTTAGCATCCATTCTAATCTACTTACGTTTAATATCTGCAAGATATTGAGACGGCTAAGGGAGCAGGAAGATTGGACTCTTGAATGAGAATTAAGATTGGATGGAAAACGGTGTGATTGAAAATAAAGAAGATGGAGCATGTCACTGAGGTGATTATACACAAACACTACATTATGATGAAGATCAGACTTCAAGATTTAAGGTACATAATCCCTTACTACTTCATGAAAAAAACTACTCATTATAATTATATCATGTTCACAAAATTTTCAAGTTTTTGGTTAGTGGGAACATAAGTGAAGTAAGACATAGGTAGATCATTTAACAAAGATGCATACATACCTTTACGTCCACCAGAATCGAGGTTCGTGAACTCTATATTAACTATTGCTTTACCAGAATAGTTTTTTTTTTTCTTTCGATCTTAAAACAAGTTCAAAATCTGCTACCGTGCTACACTTGATACATTGCATACTTTAGAAAATTTCACGAATATGTATCTGGTCGTGATATTTAAATCAGTAATTTTCAAAAACAGAATAAAAAATATTTAGAACATTGATGTTGAGAAGTTTTCCGTTTGTCCCAAAGTCAAAGTATACTCTGCTTATGAAACACTGGGATAAGAATCGAACAAATAGGTGTAAACTCAGAGCTAACTTACGTTTCTATGTTTACCCAAAAAAACTTACGTTTCTATAATCAATTTCAAGACCCGTTGTAAACAAAATCAGCTAAAATGTTTACCATTTCAGCACAGAGGGAGATAGATTATATGGTATATGGTATATAAAGCTCATAAATAGTGGTATGCTAACCTTTGCTCCTTTATTTCTTACAGATGCTAGCGAGGGTGCTGGAACCAGTGGCATGAGCTCACAGGGAAACCAAGTTAAATGGCGTTGCTGTTGTTTATGTATTTAGGCTGTCCCGTTGCGGATTAGGAAAAAGTTATGGACAGAAAGAGAACAGTTGAAAATCCCTTTACCCAAAAGAAAGAGAATAGTTGAAGTCCAGGGTGTTACCAGTCAATAGGCGTTGAGAATGAAGGTATGTGTTTCTTTCGACTTTTCCTAAAAGTTTAAAATGAGTGTTCATAATTTTGTCCGTAGAAAATATTTAAGAGTTGATACAACCGAGTATATGAACTTATGTTGGTTTGTGCAGAGGATTATGTGTGAAACCCCCCAGCAGACGATATTGAGATGCAGGAAGATGCATAGATCCATGTGAGATGATTATTAGCTACGGGGCCTCTCAGCACTGGATTTAGCAGGGCGGTTGAATTCCGGACAAAACGGCGGCAGCGGGTTTCATACAACAAATATTGAAAATACCTGTATCTCAATGTATTTCTTTTTCCAGGATAGCTATTTTGTTGTCTTTTTTCAATGTTTATGTATTAAAATTAATTACCATCGACACGATGGTCTCGCGCTTTTCATGACCCTTTGTAATTTAAGCTGTTTGAATTATTAGTCACCGCCTATTCTGTGACCTGTACATGTAACTCAAGGTAAACTATGCTCCAAGAACAGAACTTCAGTTTCGAATTCAGCAATCTATCATTTTGAAATCGAAAAAAAAAAACCCGCGCTCCGCAGCGAAGCGCGGGTTAGAATCCTCGTTGCTAGTAAAGGAGAGAATAACATAATATTAGTATCAACTTCTAGTCCAAATCTACACCTCCGTCATATAAGCAAACAAATTTTCTTGTGGATGACCTATGTGGGATATAACCAACTATTCTATCAAACATACATGCAAATTATATTCTTAACCTTTGTTACACAGCTGAAAAGAACCAACTCGGCCTAAGTGAGACACTTTATTTGTTTAATTATTTTTCACTTTTTTTTTTTTGAACGGCAAAGATAGAATATATATAAAAAAAAGTCTAGCAAGACGCTAGAAACTTAAAGTACAATAGAGTCAACAAAAAGAATTACATAGAACCATGCTATTTTTATTTTTATTTTTATTTTTAGCAAAATTGCAAATTTCATGTTGTAACTTGCAATTATATGTTAGCAAATATATCTTCAACAAAATGTACTTCAATTTGACAAACTTGCAATTACAGTACTTACTAAAAACTTAAAAAGGTCAATAATGGCTAAATTGAAATACTTTATTTCGACGCAAAGAGTGTACAAATTATACCTTGTAATTGTCAATTTACTTTATATATCTGGAAATAACTACTATCATATCGAGTTTGCTCAAAAAGGTTCAATCTTTTTTGCTCATTATGGGTTTCGGACTTAGGCTAGGCCATAAAGTCCAATCTTTTTGTCCATTCACTTCGTTTTTACGTATCATGATGTGCAAATAACACACATATATTGGTAGAAAAAACGTCATGTTTATGAAAATTTATGGTAGTGAACGAGTTTTTTTCTCAAAACTTATAGAGAAACTAATATATATAGTGTAACAGCCCGTCTCACATGAGTAGGAGATAAGACATTTGAGCCTTGTATAAGATTGAAGTTGTTGAGTGCCCTTCCACCGTCTATTTAAGTTGAAACGCGGAAGGATTCCCGGTAGTCCATTGCTTTCCGATTTGTCGTCAACTTTGATCATGAATGCCGAAAAATGTTATCTCTGAAAGTTTGGTCATAGAATTTTGGATGTCTTTCGGTCTGTTTTGATAAACTTAATCTGATCAAAGATTCTGTTGAATTTAATGACTAAGTTTTCAAGTAAAAAGCACCTTTGAATTAAATGATTAAGTAACTTTTCAAGTAAAAAAGCACCTTTGAATTTAATGACTAAGTAAGTTTTTAAAACAAAATAAATGAGATAACTTTTGGGTTGGGAACTTGCTACGAATTTAGACGTCGTTTGATTTTGTTTTGATAGATTTAATGAAAGGAGTACTTAAACGACTTATGCCATGTAAAACTAAACTAAAAGAATTGCAGCTGTTCTAAACAGCTAATATGTCATAAATCTTTTACAACAAGAAATAAAATATACCAAAATTTCATATATAAAGTTACAATGCATATCTCACTATATAAAGTAACAAAATTCCTTTTCATTGACCTATCTATTATACTAAAAGATTGAACCCCTAAATTTTACCTACATATGCCTACAAACAAGACTCCTGTGGTTCAACATTCATTATGCAGTTACACTTCTTCACCAGAAGATCATCGGTCTCAAAGAGCTATTAAAGATTACAACATCAAACCATCCTCCATTTACACAAGAAAAATAACAAATCAAGTCTTCTTTTCATAGAGCAGCCACAATTGATTTCCCGCAACAGATTCAAGATCGAATTTTAGAATCCCAGGTATGTTGATGTCGAAACTAATATCGAAAATCATATTTTCCAACAATTTCGTTGTAGCTATAATATAAACAATCAGGTTGAAGGTAATCATCGAATATGTTGAGGTTAAATTATTTTAGGGCTTGATTTAATAGGTTGACATATGTTTGTCGTAATTTATGTTACAGTTAGTAGATGATTTGAAGATGAAATTAAGTGGAATGCAAGAAGAAAATGATAAACTCAAAAGAGTATCAATAAGAAGTTCACAATTATTGGAGTATGAAAAATTGTTAGAGTATGATGGATTCAAGTCATCATTTTTCCAGGTAAATAATTACATATTGAAAAAGGTGGCACTCCAGATATATTTAATTCACAATGCAATGTTTTTTTTTTGAACGGCAATTTGTGGCTACATGGCCCCTAGCCCAGAAGGCGTAGCGAGCCCACACAACCAGGTTGGGTCCAGCCCAGAAGGCAATGGCACCCTTCCCTTTACACACGCGAGAGAGTATTTGCCTTCCAAATACTTGAATAGTGATTTTTTTTAATTTCAGGTTTGGGGTTCAATTCCACGGGAGCAAATTGATGATTTGAACTATAAATCCCGACTTTTTTTTTTGAGCATGAAGATACAGTATGGATGTTGATCATGAAATAGTTTGTTGTTTAATTTATGAATTTCTCTATAATGGGAATATAATCGGTTCCCCTGAATATAGTTTGGGTAAATGCCGGCAACCCATGGTCGTGAAACGCTACTTTCGTGATCTTCTACAAACATATGGCGATATATTGTTGTTGAGTTGACTCATAAGGTAAGAGTTTACCAAAGCATTATAACGTTATTAGGCGGCTTTAACCATTTAAAATACATTTTGCATTATGTTAGGCCACTTTGAACCATTTGACCGTTCCTCTTTGACCAGTAACCCGAATCCATCGACTCATAAGTAAATTCATTTCCAAAACAGTCACCGTGACATTTATACTGGAATAAGGGTATTATTGCGCAGTCAAATTTTGTAACTAGGAAATTCAAAAATATAGACCACATGGAAGTTTTATTCTTATATACCATCACATTTTGCATCAGAAAGCTTATTTGTTCGATCCTCGATATATGCATGTATGGTAGAATTTGTTTGTTTTATAAATGTCAATGTAGTCGAATGGAGTGACCTTGCTATCCGAGATGTGAGGAGTAGTGATACTTACGTTATGCTCACATTGGAAACCAGGTAAGCCCAAATACCTTAAGAAAGATCGTCTTTTGATGCATGACTGTATGTGGGATCGTTTCATGTTGGTGTGAAAGAAAAGTTAATGTTATCAGTTCCTTATAATATTCCACCTTTGATAGTGGTACGTCAAAATTATGTATATTTTGTATTATGAAAAGATTATATTGAAGTGATTAAGTAGATTTTCATAACCAAATATTTTTATAGATGGCAATATGGGTGGATGGGTAGCCGGGAAAACCAAGTTTGGGCTACTTCACTAGATTTTTAAGTCGGGTCAAAAAAGACCAGGTCGGGTTGCATAGCTGCCAACATATTGTTGACTTCTTAAGAGTCATACAAAATATAAATGCATCAATGCTTTTTTTTTCTTATGTTAATTTTTAATTTTTTATAAAAAAAAGTTTTGATTTCTTAGGATTAAGATGGTTATGTATTGGTTTTTAGTTGGTTATGTTAGATTGAATGTGCAGGAGCATAACACTCCCTGGTGCTAGCTAACCTGTTGTATCCAGGCGCTTCTGAAATGACTAATATGTCTGCTTATGTAAGTAGGTAAAAAATTGGTGCACACTTATAAACTTGATTTATAACCCTATTCAATTTGAAACAGGTACAAAGAAAAGTACCGCATCAACCCAGCCCTGCGCATATGCAAGATCCCCTATGAAGACCCTGAGCGAGAAAAGTTCAGAAACAGATTCCCGCTGAAAACTCTTCTTAAACAAAATCCACATAGCTACTAGGTTTGTTATCTGTAATATAGCAGAACAACATGATCCCAACATGCTGAACCAACCCTGTATTATGAAACTTATGTAGACAGTTTAACTAACTACATGGTCAAACAGTGACAGGGAGTAAGATTCGCAGCCGAAGCAACAATCACCAACGTGAATAAGAACAGGAACTGGCACTACATATCGTGTACCATGTGTAGTAAAAAAGCAACAGAAGAAAACGACACATACACATGTGTTAACCACGGGCAGGGACGGAACCAGGACCTAATATAGCCGGGTGCACAAAATATTTTGAACCGTAATATAATAGAGTTACTAAAAACACATTTTGATGGACCAGATGCATTTGAGATACTTTTAGAAAAATTCAATATTTTTTCAATAATTAACACTACATCAAAAAATTCCATAGGGTTCCCGGGAACCCC
This sequence comes from Tanacetum coccineum, assembly GCA_026074375.1. Classification (NCBI taxonomy): domain Eukaryota; kingdom Viridiplantae; phylum Streptophyta; class Magnoliopsida; order Asterales; family Asteraceae; genus Tanacetum; species Tanacetum coccineum. The sequence continues at coordinate 20,984 of BQNB010082335.1, read as the reverse complement.
CTGGTTCCGTCCCTGACTGCTATAAGCAAATATGACACTCTATGAGAAATATAATTCATTGTATAACGTAGAAAAATATACAATAATTATCAGGAAAAATAATTAGGTGGGCCAAACCTTGTTACTTATAATCAAATTTACATAACTTGAGACAAAACTTCTATATAAATATACTTCTTGTAAAAGGTATGGGGTGGGCCTTGGCCAACTCAACCTCCAATGTAGGGGTGAGCATCGGGTCGGAACCGACCCGAACCGAAACCGAAAAACGAAAATTTTCAAACCGAGAACCAAACCGAGTGAACCGTATATAAACCGAAACCGAACCGAATAAGGTCGGTTCGGCTCGGTTTGGTTCGGTTTACATAGTTCGAACCGACTAAGTGTCGGGTTTGAGCCGAACCGAACCGAGTAAACCAAAGTACATATCTAAAACCGAAAACCGAACCGAATAAGCTCGGTTCGGCTCGGTTTGTCGGGTCGGTTCGGTTTTCGGGTTACTTTACTCAGCCCTACTCCAATGTACCTCCGTCCTTGACTGAGAACATTTTATGGCCTGTAGAACAATTTATTGTATTTCTTTTGTTTGTTTAACTTTCCTTTTTCGTTATGTATGTTCAATTTTTTCGACCAAATATTATATCATTTTTGTTTACTTATAACATTTTTGAGCAACTGAATATTATATTTTGGTTAATTCTCTGCCTCCAACTATTATTCATGATCAAATATTTATACATCACAAGACTTACACAATAAGATAACTAATATGGGCTAAGCCCGATAGTAAATAATAAACAATACATCTACTAATATTATTCGGCTAATACTCCCCCGCAGTTGGAACGGGAGGTCTTTGGACGTTCAAACTGGAACGAAACTCAAGAAATAATGCACTCGGAAGACCCTTAGTGAAGATATCTGCATATTGAAACCGAGACGGAATGTGTAAAACACGCACTTGCCCATATGCCACGTAATCACGAACAAAATGTATATCTATCTCAATGTGCTTAGTACGCTGGTGTTGGACCGGATTAGTAGAAAGGTAAACGGCACTGACATTGTCACAATAAACAAGTGTAGCAGTATGTAAAGGAGCATGTAATTCCAACAAAAGATTACGAATCCAGGCTGTTTCAGCGACAACATTAGCAACGCCCCAATATTCAGCCTCTGCACTAGGACGTGATAAAGTAACTTGTCGTTTAGCAGACCATGATAGTAGATTTTTTTTGGAACGACGATTTTATTAGAAACAAAAACTAGTAAGGAGCTAGATTACAAAACAATAATATAGGGGTTTTTGAGCCATTCGTTCCATCCGAACGAGGCTTTAGATCTATACTTACACCAATAAAAAGAACTAGCAATGACATTATCAATAAGCATCGACTTCGAAGGTTTTCTCTCGTCAAATAGGAGCTTGTTTCGATAGATCCAAACGTACCACCAAATGGAGTACCAAACTCCTTCGAACATCTTTTTGAGTTTGGAATCCATACGAATTGAAACAAGCCAAGACTTCCATTCTGCATATGAGTTCAAGTTTGCGTGATCCAAATTCCACCAGCTCAAAACCTTATTAGCAATGTCCCGAACCAATCCACACCTAAAGAACAAATGGTCCGTCGATTCAATAGCATTATCACAAATGGGACACGACATATCCTGAATGTCAATACCTCTACGAGAAATGTTGAACCGGGTAGGTAAAGCATCGGTCTTGATTTTCCAGGCAAGAACGTTGATTTTTATCGGGACACACTTTACCCATCTAGTTTCTTCTCCAATATTCGGAAGGCATATCTCATCGATACGTCTACGAGCAGAGGCCACCGAAAATATACCCGTACTCTCCAGATTCCAATTCCATCTGTCAGCCGAAGGCACGATAGTGACAGAACGAACCAATTCTACCAAGCTGTCGAATTGATTTTGCTCGATACCCCCTCTAGGAATTCGACGGAAGGAGCAGACCAAACTCGTGTCGCCTATCTTGGAACTAACAGTAACATCCTTTGAGGATTCAAGCGCGTATAATCTGGGAAAAATGTCTTTAAAAATGCCCCTAGTATGCCAATGATCCAACCAGAATTTGGTGGACTCCCCGTTTCCCATCTTATGAGTCAGATAATCAAAAACGTACATACCTTTTCTTTGGAGAGATCGAACTTCACTCAAAATCGAAAGCCAACATGATTTGCCAGTAGAAGTCCATTCCGAATGAATTTTACCACCCACACCGTGAATAGCCACAATAACTTTAGTCCAAAGAGAGTCTTTTTGCGAGAGAAACTTCCAAACCCACTTAATCATCAAGCCTCTATTTAACGCAAATAAGCTAGACACACCTAGCCCGCCTCGTTTTTTGTCTGTCAAAACATTGTTCCATTTAACCCAAGAAGCCTTTTTACTACCCGGATCATGGCCATTAAAGAAATGACTTCTAATAGACTCCAAGATATGAAGCACCTTTGAAGGAACTTTGAAAATAGACATGTGAAAGACTGGAATAGATCCTAAAACCGATTTCAACAAAGTTAAACGACCACCAATAGATAAAGTTTTGGATTTCCATTTGGAAAGCCGAGACTTCACTTTTTCAACTATCTCTTGCCATGCTTGAACACGTGTCATAGAACCTCCCACTCTAGTCCCAAGATAGTAGAAAGGACACTTAAGAACGAGACATCCTAACTTTGCAGCCGCTTGGATGACCTGAGCACTTTCCACATTAATCCCCAGTATCTTACTTTTGTTCAAGTTAATCTTAAGGGTGAATCAAAGTGGAGATATTACCGTCACTCCACTCCCCTAAGAAAATAGCATCATCCGCATAGAACATATGCGAAAGACATAAAGATTGATCTAACACAATACCTTTAAACATCCCCGCGTTTACGATCCTTTGAAAAGATAAATGAAGGCTCTCCATCACGAGGATAAAGAGGAAGGGGGATAAAGGATCGCCTTGTTTCAACCCTTTATAGAATTGGAACTCATTCGTAGGACATCCATTGACAAGAATAGAACCCTTAGAAGAAGTTAGGCAACTTTGAATCCAGTTACGCCATTTACACCTGAAACCGAACTCTTTAAGAACATCATCTAAAAAATCCCATCTAATCGAATCGAAGGCCTTTTCAAAATCGACCTTAAAAATTAGAGTTTTCTTCTTCTTTTTGGTACACCACTGGAGAATCTCATTAAGAATAAACGGACCGTCTAACATTTGTCTTTCGGCGATAAATGCAGATTGCACTTCATTAACAATGTCCCCCAAAACATTAACAAGCCTGTTAGACAAAATCTTGGCAATGATCTTGTAGATACTTCCAATGAGGCTAATAGGTCTAAAGTCCTTGACCAAGTTAGCGTCCGGGACTTTTGGGATCAAAGCTATAAATGATGAGTTACAACCAGGAGGAATTTCTCCATGAATGAAGAAATGATTTACAGCCATATAAACATCGTGCTCAATAACAGGCCAAAAATGCCGATAAAAGCCAAAAGAAAACCCGTCAGGGCCCGGGGATTTGTCTGTGCCACAGCCCCAAACAGCCGTTTTAATCTCCTGTTTAGAAACTTCTCGCTCGAGGTCCTGACTTTGATCTTCAGAAATAGTTTTCGGAAATCTCATATCAATATTAGCACGCCTCTCCGAAGGTTTAGCGAATCTATCCTGAAAATGAGAAAGAAATTCTTGTTTGACATCATTAGGCTGCTCCTTCCAAACGCCATCAATCGTAATACCCCTGATGTTCATTTGATTACGTTTTTTATTCAAAATTCCGTGGAAAAAATTTGAGTTTTCATCGCCTTCACTAGGTGTGGGATCATTGCTAGAGTCGCCTACATAAGCTAGAACACAATCCTTTCTTCAATTTGATCATTAAGAAAGTCTGTGTCTCATTCCTCTCTTGTTCTTCACGACGTACTCACACACACATAAGACAAACGTGAAGTGTGTAGAATGTCCAGGAATATTTCTAAATATCACTAGTTAGTTGGCACTTTGGCCAACTGACACAATAAGTCCCTCAAGTCATATTCTCTCATAATTGTGACACATTATACTTTCTACTTCCGTATTACATGTACTTGATTAATGGTTTAACTTTAGGGTTTGACTAGCCAATAACGTAACACATTCTAACTTATAAAAAGCATTGTCAAACTATTTCGATGGCATTCTCGAAATTAAATACTTAAATCCGATTTTGGGGTGTTACATAAATGTGCAGGACTCATGGAGCATATTTACCTGAAAGAAATAATATAGTTTCAAAAAAACTTTATAGTCAAGTTATTGAGCTACTTGATTGGTTATGGTTTGGTATGTCAATGTTGTTCTACCAAGAATATTATGTTTATTTATGTCTGTTGCACATTATCAGTTGATAACTTAGCATGCTTCATTCAAAGTAGTACTAACAATCAGTAACTCATCTCTTAAAGTGTTTCAAAGAATGTTGAAAAAAATAATATAGGACTGCTTTACAACATCAATGGGATTGATTTACGTATCAACCCTTTACAAACTCATTAAATTATTAGTCAAATAGATTGCCCACATATAAATCGAGCTGAAGGCCCAATTTCAAATATATATTAGAACTCTTTATATTATTCACCAACTTATGTTTGACTGTTAAAGTGATCAAAGTTTAACTTGAATTGGATTTTAAAATTGTATAGACATGGTCGAAATGGCATAGTAGTTTTATTTAGTTCATAGAATACTAAGGTTGGAACATGGGCTGACCCAATTTTACTTCATGTATTTATGATAGTGAGACTCATTACCCCCATTGTCTTCTTTTTTATTTAACCAATTTAATATGTTAAGGGTAGAACTTAATTAATCTTGCTATTGTGCATGTCTTTGAGCCTACAATCCTAAAGACACGTTGAGGTTTTATTTGATATTTTATCTATCCGCTTTAACCATGCTTTACTTCAATATGACCATTTTTCTAGATATAGTTACAGAATGGTAATGAAAAGGTTGGAAAGAACTTAAGAAAATGTTGACGAGATTGAAGCAATTATTTAGTCCTTAAACTCAATTTCGGAGATGTTTTTCTTCCTCCTATTTCCTCGATGCAGCCCATACTGCTACCTGATAATATGTTAAGTAACTTAGCTGGACATAAAGTATTACATTAGTACAATTGTTTGTTAAGAAACAAAAAATAATACATGTATTAGTACCAACAATGTACGATGTAGTTACACCATATTGCTGGCTCGAGTTTATTGCCTTGATAGTTTATTTCTTTGTTTGTCTACAGATTTACGCTGTAAAGCCATATCCAGAGGTTCATTACAAAGGATGAAGTTGTGGTTCTTTCGGTAGTATTAGGCAATATTGTACATTACTGTGTATTTACTTTAGCGGAAGAAAATGTATACACTAATATTTATTTTCTCATATAATAGTAACAATTGCTATTGTGCTTATTGAACTTTGGAAATGTATTGGTGGCTATTGTGTTGAGTCACATCATAGTTCTGTTGACTTATTATTATATCTATATAGTATACGTGGAAAAAAACGACGTCGTTTTAAATATTCCAGCCCAACAACGGCCCACAAAAAAAATAAGCTTCCTTTGGCCTAAAATAAATTAAAAAAAAAAGAATTTACAAAACGCCCCCTGAACTTTTAACTATTTACGACTTTTTTATAAAATAAATTTTATTTATCAAATATATACCATATATCTATCGACTCATTCAGATAAAAAATACCAGCGGAAAGATCTTTGAATTGCGAACAAAACGAGCCCAATATTACAACGCTTCTGACATACGCACGATTTTATAAAAAATGTTGAAGTTTAATATAAATAAAATAAAAAAGAAAATTTACAAAACGTACTCTCAACTTTTAACTATTTACGCTTTTTTTTATATAATAAACTGTATTTATCAAATATATAACACATATCTACCGATTCATATATATACTAGAAATGACATTAAACGGTGTCATTTTACGCCACTAAAAACCATAAGCCCAAATATATAATACATATTTACCCAAATCTCATAAAATTATATTAAAAAAAAACTTAATATAGCCAAAAAACGAACTTTTAAATATGAGGCCCAACACATAAACCCATATAAGAAAAAAAACTATTAAACATGAGACCGAAAAAATAAACCCGCACAAAATACACAAAAAAAATAATAAAAAAAATTAACGCCCGTAGCAACGCGATTCGCGAAAAATTATGGCCTGCGGCAACGCGCCAGCTATGTAATCAAATCGCACAAAAATAAGCCCCGCCACAACGCGCGGAAGGTCCAGCTATTACGCAATCAAAAACCACTCTACGCTAAGAAAAATAAATTAAAACTTAAAAAAAAAATTAACGCCCCGCAGCAACGCGCGGGCAATTATGCTTGTTTGTTACTATAAGGTGCACGCAACACATTTGTTATAAATAAGTTTTTGAATTACAGAATATAAATATAAATTCCGACTACAAAAGAGCCCCCGCCGCAACGCGCAGGCAATATGCCAACTCGTTTTTCACATTTGCTGATATGATCTTTTAACCTTTTTATTTTCTTATTGCTAAATTGAATATTTTTAATTGTCTCGCAAAAAAATCTTCTACAAATGACTCAAGGCGACTTGAGCGATTTTCATCAAAATTTGACAGGTGTTCATGCAAGTACTTATGCGACTTGTGACATTTGTCAACTTTTGGTGAAAGTCACCCAAATCGCTCAGGTTTTCCAAGTCGCCTTGGAGCATTTGTAGAAAAAAAAATTGTGGAGCAAGTATCACAAACACCATGAGGCAAAAATAAAGTTACGGGCTACTACTTAATTAGTGGGTCGACTCCTGTAAGCTGTAAAATTTTTATTCCTTTCTTTTACTCTTTTGTTTAACACGTTAAGTTTAGATAATTTGTGTAAATTTTTGTTTGAAAACAGATTTTAACAATGAATCCCACATCGACTAGTTAAAGAAAATATTGACAGCTTATATATGGTATTATGTGAGCAGTATTTATGTTGAGAATGGTGTTATGACAAAAAAAATGTTGAATGGCGGCAATGCGTAAAATAAAATGTTGTTAATCATAAATAATGATTGATTTTCTCATATTAAAATTTTTATTCTTAAACCTTGTTCATTACAAACAACCATAAACTACCCTATACTTAAACTATTATTACATCACATAAATAATGATTGATTTTCTCCTAACATCCCTATCAATTGTCGAAGTATATCCATGACTGTTTTAGACCTTTTTATGATCACATTCAAATATGTATTTAATGAAAACCACTTGAGAATAGATCAATTGTCTCACCACTAAATCATTTAATGATAGATACGTTATATTGATCGAATGAAACATGTATTATACTTGTCACATACAGTCATACGGACAATATACGGTTCAGACATAAATTCATTGCTTGTAGTACAAAAAGTAATTTACCTGCTAATGTATACATGTCATGTTTTTCTCACAAAAATATAAGATATAGATGGAAAAGAATATTCAACATATAAAAGAATGACTTATGTCATATGCTAAACATTAGCTAAAACTAGAAATAAATAATTATTATGCATGGTTGGTGCCATGTTTGAATGTTTGATGAGGTGTTGTTGCTTGTAAAATAACAGTTGCCACAAGTTTCTTCATTTAGTTCAGATAATTAGTTAAACTTCTACTAACTATTTAAAGTAATTATAAGAAGATACAAATCTTCCTTTAAATGGATAGTAAATATTGTAACGAGAAAGCTTTCCAAATGAACAAAAGAACACGAATGATAAATGGGTAATCATAAATAAATTGACATGACAAATTAAAATACGAATAGTAATTTATTTAATTTCCTCTATTTTCTTGTAAAGTTTATTAATGATCGACTAAAACATGATATTTTCAAATCAAATGATATCTAATATGTATTTTCTTGTAAAGTTTTAACAATCTAGCCAGCCAATGAGTCTACATGTCGGGATGAAAATAACGTAGGTTTCAAAGTGGGTTGGGCTATAAATGTTACCAGGGCCGTTTTAGAAGGTGTGTGGGTGGGCGACCGCACAAGGCATAAAAAAATATATGGGCCTCAAAATTTGTCCCGTTAACAATGATAAGCATGTGTATACGTATTTTTTTCGAAGAAAACAATATTAAGATGATAAAATATCTTAGTTAAGTAATATGTTAAACGTTTTGATAACTAATTTGCATTATATCTTATAAATTGTGACACTTTATATGTAACATTTTCTTTTCGAAAGATATTATTATGTAATTTTGCACAGGGCCTAAAAAATTTCAAAATTTTAAAGACGACCATGTATGTTACACTGTTAAGAGCATAAGGCTAAGCACAATGGTCGGTCGACCATTGCACTCGACCCACAAAAAAAGTCGGTCGCCCCATTCTTAGTAGGTCTTAGTCGGTCAGCGTTTGTCAAATTGCACAAGTAGGTCGTTTTCCCGTTGGGTTCTGAAAACAACATTGTCTCATTGTTTTTCTTATAACTCTTAAATCGCTAGGAGTTAGCTGACGTCGTCACCTGTCGTGGATTCGTAATTAAAATCCGAAGAAAATGGAATTGTTCTCTTCACTAGTTGGACGCGCCGTCACACGCCGGCACGCCATTATAAGTCTTGACATTTGCCACTAAAAAAATTCAAACTTTTGTAGATTACATTTATATATTGCTATCGGGTGATATCAAAGTCTTGATTTCTTTTATGCAAATAACTATCTTTAGATTTTGTTTACTAGTTTTATTTTTCAATAATTTTAATTTTATAACGCTATAGGATTCCCCGTAAGGTGTAATACTTTATTAATCGGTATTTACAATAAACTAGGTTTTTAACCCGCGCTCCACTGCGGTGCGTGAGGTTTTCCATTTTCGTTGGCATTAAACGTTGTTGCCGCGGTAACTTATCAGCATTCTATGTGTGTGTACATACATTCACAAACAACAATACAAAATTATTTATACCGTATAATCTGTTTACGAATCACAATTTCACACTTGCTCAATAATGCAATTGCTAATACCATTGTTCACAAAACAATACACGACCGATATGTTTGGCGGTAATTAAGAGATATCTCATATATCATAAAGTTCGCGTAGATGGATCTCAAGTGGTGGAGGCACTACAAACAGAGTTATATATTTATTTTTCGTGTGCCGTAACGATCTATTAGCGTCGCGAGACTTTATCCTGGTGGGTGGCCAAATTAAATAATATATAACAATCTTACTCTCTATGTACTAATACACATAGAGATGTCGAGGACAGCGAATCGCACATCTTCTCTATACTTAACTGTCTATCTCTTCAGAGTGAGAATCTCTCTATATATCACTACTGATACTTTTATTGTACACATGGGAGGTGGGGGTGTTTGAATTGTGGTGACAAATAGTGGTGACACAGTAAGTGTATGAGTTAGATTTAATACACTCTCTCAATATGTAATGACTAAGATTTTAGAATAAGTGATGTTTAGTATTATTGAAGAATTGGGAGGAGGGTGTAGGTTGTGATACACGAGAGAGATGTATTGGTTTTTGTTGATAGGTATGGCGGCGGATGAGCGCATATGTGGTGAGAGAAATAAGAGTTGTATTGAGGTGAATAAAAAAAATTAGTTAAATATAGAAAAAAAAGTATCACACACAAGGTGAGTGGTTGTGATTTCTACACACACAGCACACAGTGGAGCTATCTATCTTATATGGGAGTGTAATATTTTAGCGTAGCGAGAGAGCGCTCTTGCGTATAGATAAATTAAATAAGGGGGGGGGCGATTTTTCTTTCTATAGAGATCTTTAAATACATATTGGGGGGGGGGGTATAAATAGTTATTTTTATTGGGGATGCGAGATATCAGGTTTTGTTAAAGGATTGATATATGTATGTAGATCGAGTGCATATAGTGGATTAATAGAGCGTGATGTATAACGAATTTAAAGGATTGTGCGCTAGAGGTTGGGTTTCGGGTTAAATTAATTATAAAAAAGGGGGGGGGGGGGGGGGTGGGTTTTTGTATAATTATTTTAATAGTATGGGGTAAATGTGTATAAATAATGTATAGTTAAGTTAAAAAGTTATTAAAAAAAAAAAAGGTCAATTAGATATATATATAATGATTTGTAAAAATTAATTAGAGTTAACATAATCAATAATATAGCCAACAACACATACTAAGTTAGTCAGATAAACCAGGGGTGTGGGGGGAATAAATAATTTCAATATGGGGGGGGGTGTAAATAATGTAGAAAATAAAAATTAAACACAAATAAAAAAAAAGTTGATTTATAAATGACAAAAATGAAGAATAATCTATATATGTATCCCAATAGCAAAGCGCAGAAGTGCCAGATAACTCACCCTAACCCTACTAACACACAAACAACAGAAAACAGCGACGCTCAAAAAACAGAGGGAATGCGCGACGCATTCACATAAGAACCTCACCAGGTGGGATATTTGTCGAGGGGCTCATCTCTAACGGGTCGTCACTATTCCTATGTCTACGTGTACTATAACGGGGCAACCTCTACAAACATCAGAGACACGACCCCAAAAAACCGGACCCAAGTAACCATGCAACACCAGAGCCATAAACCGCACATACATTTTAAGACAATAAATATCTTGTCGCTTACTACACTACTATATCTCTAGGCCGAATCTCTAAAAAACCAACCACACCATTCCCATTAATCCACCCCAGCAGTCCATAGCAAACCAGACCACAACCCAGCTCAATAACCTAAATGTCAAAACCACACACGACCAATACAAATTATTACACAAGTAAAAAAACTGGATTATCATTCTCATCGAAATCCAACTCAAAAGGGCCAGCCCACATCAAACAAAATCTACAAAAAAGCTGCACCTATGAGAGAGTGCTCCGTCACCACAGCCACATTCTCTTCTTCAAATTCCAGCTGCCCAAAAAAACATCCTCCCCCTCGGCGCACACTGGTGAACACTTTAAACACTTCTCAAACGACAACCTCTCAAGATCAAGATGGAGAACGATTCCACAACTATGAAACGAACCCATAATTTGCGCACGCAGCATTCCCCCAAACGAAGCGGCCTTTTCTGCACTACTTAGCCTACTAAAGACGCTATTCCAGTGAGTCAGCTTTACATTCGCAGATGTACTAGAATGCACCTCAGCCAGTGCATTACTGATTCGTACAATACTTCCTCCGCAGACTAAACTTCATGCACAAACCTGAACCCAACAACATAACAATTAATGCATTCCTAACACCCCTACTATAAAATAGCAAAAACCAAAACTTGAACACCTAATGTACCCAAGCTATACACGCTAGTACCGCATGATACTCAAAGAGACGAAACCCACCATGTTTACAGAAATTGGTCACACTAGCTTTATATTAGTAATCAACGACTCTCTACGTTTCTTTCACTACAATAAGAATCATCGATAAAACTCCACAATAACCAGAAACATTCTACACTTAGCGCCGCAAAACAGAAATCAAATTACTCAGCTGTAAGAAAAAATCGCTAAACCAACTAAGACACACATTTCACCACAAGGAACGTCGATCGAGTCCACATGCTTCGTCACTCTCTCTTAATAGAATAACCTCACCAAACTACTCCCTTCACTTAGCCCAGATTTGTAAGCCTCGTTATGGCATAGCTAACGTGCAATCGAAATAATACAATTGACTGAAACATACATTAAAGCCATGCTGTGAAACGTCGCACACTACAACAAATAGACGAACTCAACACTGAAAAATTTTCAAGACTTAACACACTATAAGAACACGTAAGATAGCAGATTACAACCAACGTAAGAGTGTCACCACAATCTTAATCTCCTAACTCTCTATCAATAACATACATAATCTGAACTCCACACTACAACAGCATCTAAGAAAACAACCCTACTCCTTACAGAAGATACAGCTGACTAGAGCTCCCGACTCATAAACCAAGAAAAACTAAAAAAACAATAGTGCGATCTTGCGAGATCCATACATAGAGCTTACTCTACCGAGTATTACTAATCTTGCAATTCTTATCATAGCCACACATCTCAATCACACCACTCTCTCTACCGAACATCAGGTGATTTGTAGGTGATGGTTCTGTCTTGAAGTTATGCGTAAAGCCTATGAACACGAAACGCAGACAAACAAAAACATAGCTGATCTTAGGCGACGCTAAACTGCAGACACTATAGACAGTCTACTGATAGAAGCACAATAAAGTGCAAGGACACTCGTTAAGCATAACAACTTGTGATGTTTAAAAGATCTATGTTAATAAACCTTTAAAAAAGGAACACTAATCTTCTGGCTCGATAAACACCATATGTAATAAAGCCCTTTTAGAAGCAACCCTATTGATTCTTTCCCACCTTTAAAACGTTTTTTTTGCAGTTCTCAAACTCTACGCGAGCACAGTCCAAATGGTTTGGCTAACAAAACAATACAACATACGGCCATCTGCCAATTCAGTAATTAAATTGAGCTACAAAGAACAAGTACAAAACAATGTACTCAAAGACATGTTCTGAGAGTTTGAATAGAAGGTAGAATACCACTTTCTGTTCTTGTCTCGCATTTCTTAAAGTTTTAGATTATGTTTAAACCGCACACGATATAAACTCATTAAAGACGAAGAAAGTCACATTCGAAAATGATATTGCTATGCTAATACTACGAAAATTGCATTAATAACACGACTACACTTTGAGCATCCAATACCATTCAAGAAAACGAAAGATCAGAGCAGGTTAATGACAATATGTAAAGTAGTAAAAACTAACAGCAATTTGCTCCGGAAAATGCTCATTGAAGTGCTACTGCAGGCCACATGCTAGCGGCTAAATAGTTAATAAAGCACCCAGTATAAATGTGTCCTATAACCTTCGGACAAAAATAAGGTAAGTATGAGGCTCAGATAGGGTACTCAATCGAGAAAAGAGAAGGATGACGGCGGATATTCGTATGGCCCTATACATCGCTAACCATAAATAAGAGACTTTCCCTGGTACTCACTTTAACCAAACCCATTTAAACCTCAATCACAAGCCTTAGTTAAGATATGTATTGCAAACAACAAGCATTGAATTTAGAAGTGTCATTTATAGCACATTTTCATAGATCTTTTAAAACCTTTAAATCATTGCCAATATGCCAGATAATTAAATTTGTGCTTTAATCGTGTGTTTATTTACAGTTTATTACGTATCTTGGATGAGCCCTTTGGAAGAAAAATACATTGACGTATCGAGGCTCATTGGAGAAGTAAAAAGGACCAAAAATAATAAGCGAACCTAGCAAACCAAAATCTATGTGAAGTAATGAAGCATTGACAACCGTTTTATGGAGAATGGCAGTCCACGCAAGCATAAAGCACACTGTCGGATCATTTTCTAGATGACGGGACAGCACCGTCAGAAGGATATTGAAACTAAGCACGAAAACAGTACAGGTAAAACCAACCGAACTTAAAATGGAGAAGAATTTCAGCAATGGTGACCCTAGGCATTCAACACATGCGAACATAGATACTAACGCGTGCGCAGCAGTTTTACCTAAGAATACAACTAGACTATACCAACACCTAGCATATATTCTTTGAAGATTTTAACGGTGTTAAAGCTTTTTGTATAAAAGACCTTTTGAGTCAGATGATGCGAACCTAACACATCATTCATAGCAATTCTTATCATCGCTGCATCGATCATCTAACCGAAACCCGCCGCATAAAACCACCTCCCCACATACTAATGTATTAAACACTAAGACATTACAATTCACTGTTGTTAACTTAAGTCCACACTGTATGATTTGATTTAATCTGTTAAATTACATAAATCATTCATGACTGCTAAAGATGCAATCTTAGATATTGAATTGATGTATGTTCATCCCTTATCTGCTATTCAGTGCGCCTTATTGATTTGTATACACCTACCCCAAAACAACAAAAATAATCTTAATTGTAAACTGAAGATCCTTACTCTAAATGTTCCAATACATTCATGTAGCAATACTGCGATGTATCCGATGGCTGTTAGGACCCTTATATGCAATCACAAACTACTCTCAAAGCGCGATCAGTATTACGTTAACAGCTCAAAACTGCGCATAATACATGTAGATATGTTTCTGAGGGAAAAAGAACACGCATACACCGCAGGTCAATGTAGTTTACGACTAAATGAATACACACTCAGAGTAAATCCCATAAAACAACCATCCCCCAAATCGAAAGTACATTTACAGACATAAACTACAACCATTATATCGGTATGTCACATAAACTAACATGCTTTCAAAGATCGATCCGACCCGATCTTGTAAAGCAATCAATTACTACCAATTTGCCATTAAATAGATAACCTTTTTCAAACGCAGGGCCTCTTGTAATAGCCTTCTCTTCACATACTCACCAAGATTACTACTAGGTGTGTTCTTACAGACAAGTAAGTTAAATCAACATCTAAACATAGGCGAGGGTTTCTGTGTAACACTTTCAGCTGGGGGCAATCATAACAACTTAGGCAAATAATTACACTAGTAACAGAATTTCCATAACACACTATCGATTGCACAATGCTACAATAGATTTATGACTAGGAAAACTCAAATCTAAGAGAGTTACAGTTAACATGATTTTAAATAGATAAGATTATCATCTAGTAGTTTCTATCACAAATGTCTATCACCAAGTATTGTAATCATTATCACATTCTAATACGTGTGGAGTGCGGGGGGTTTTCCCATGATGAAAATTTAGTATTTATAATACAAACAATCCTTCTACCAAACGCAGTACCGACCTTCTTTAACTAGCTTCAAAAAATTAAAATAACAATACACAAGAATCCCAACAAATCATCTACCAACTCGCAGTAAGGACATCAATTTAGACAACACCCGTAATACATTCTTAGTCGTACATACCGCATAAAACGCATTCTAATCATTTCATCATTCCTCTAGTAGTACAGAACGAATACACATAGCCGACTACGCGAGGTCTCTATAGCCTATACACTAACAAGCGAAACACTAAAGTTGCACACGAAGTGCTATGATACCACAACAATGGTACCTTTAACCGAAAAGCAGATAGTCGTTCCGTATTAACGTTATCGGTGTCTGAAAAAGATCTTTACGTCACAAGCCGCACTTCTAAATCGATTGTTTTAGAGAAAGAAAGATACATATAAGTTTATATGAGATGATGTGTGATGAACAGGAGAATCAAGAGGGGTTTTTTGTTAAACGTAAACACGCAGGAGGAGGTTGAAAACAGGCATCACACGACAAGGTTAGATTATGAAACCCGACTTATAACTAAACCAAGTCGCAAAAAACATCAGGTCTGGTGCCGTGAGTGTTGCGATTTGAAACTGGCATGTTAAAGCAGATAAACTTGCCCCTTTAAATTAAAAGGTATAAATCGTATGAACTTAATAACAAACAAAAGCACATTCATATTACTTACGAAGCCAGAGTTACCAATCTTTTGTTCAATCTTCGTCTGTCCCCACATTCTGTTAAAATGCACCCCGAACACCGTGTAAATCGAGAAAGGCGCACATTCCAAATGCCGCAAGAAAATACGCAGAATTCGTTAATGAACGACGTACACTTTAGAGCATCCAAACATTCATGAAAAGGCAAGATCAGAAAAGGGCAGTATGACAATATGTAAAAAAGCCAGCAACTACACGACCCCATTGATCACGGCCATATGATACTACCAATGCAGCTTATGTGTCTATAACAATCGACAAAGACGATAAGTATGAGGCTCAAGTAGGGTACTAATCGCGAAAAGGAGGATATGCCCGGCATGGCTGCAAACCTAATAGGTTTCCCCTCCAAGTTGAGGACAATCTCAGCTTTAACCGAACCCATTTAAACTCATCACAGCCTCGTTAACAGTGATTGCACAACATCACACGTACAACTCAATCAAGAAAGCCAATAAAAAAGATTACAATTTCACAAACCATGATGAATAACAAACAGACAAATGCAAAACATCGCATATTTTAGTACATTATATACAATATACAATAAGAGGTAACCAACACGACGCCATATTTTGCATCGTTTCAATTTTTACTAAAAACGAGGTCATGGCTACAAGCTTATTAAGCTTGCCTCGCTAGAAGGTCAAGCTAAGCCAAGCCTGACTCGCACATTTATTGTTTTTGACCCGCTAAACACGTAGCATTCATAGTTCATACGTGTTATTCCCTCCATCCTCAAATCTCTCCATACTCAAGATAAACAAAAAAACACATACATAACACCGTCATCCTCAAATCTGTCACCCAATAATTTACCCACAAATACCACATTCAGTAAGCATAATCAAGCCTAAGGCTTTCAAGGTTAGAGCCGAGGCGCAATGCAAATAGTGTCCGCTTCAAATAACCCAATTTCATAGATGCGGCTTTATGATCATCCTTCAATTAAGAAAAAAATATGACCCTCTCCACTATATCTAAGCGCTAGAATAAAAAAAACCAAAACACATATAATTGTTTACCTAGCATGGAAAAGATAAGGATCGGCGACGTGATTGTGCATCGGGCTCAGATAGGAAAACAACCGAAGACAGAGGCTGCACCCGCCATGGCTGCGAACGCAATACGTTGCCATGCCAAGCTGTGGATAATCTCGCCTTTTTCGTAGCCTTTTATATTCGTCATAGCCTTTCACAATCGATATCACCACAATTCTCATGAAATAGAAACTGGTCAAAAATGCACCAATCACAATAGCTATCACCATGATTCTTATCGCAACCCTTTTACACAGAACGTGCCTTATATCCGAGGCTTAGATTTCTCATGAAATAGAAACTGATCAAAAACTGACATGGCTGTGAGTTAAAAAAAACTCTCTCCTGCACAATGCATATAGACAGGTTAAACTTATCCAGTCATTCACGCTGGATGACAACCAATCTACAATAGTGTCCTTGATCTTTTTGGGTCCCTTTCACAAAAAACGTCCTTATATCGAAGGCATTTGCAAAGCCTTTCAAATTTGATTTCGCCACAATTACTATCGTTATTTTAAAGTGCCGTATTGTACTTAAATGGAATGAATGCAAAATTCGGCCCGCCAGTGCATGTTCTCATGAAACACGGGTATAAAAGAGACTCCGAGCCTTCATGGCTGCAAACGTTATGTGCTTGCCCACCAAGATTACGACCTCTAATTTCAACTATTGGTTGTTTTACAGGCTATGACCTATGCACCATGTACGCACCTAGAGACACTATCGTCGCACGCCATGGTAGCGGCACGAAAGGAGCGGGGTGGCATCGAAGGGCATAAGGGCCGAAAGTATAAGAATTCAGAACCAGAAATCGTGAGAGTGTGTATAGCAAGTTTAAGTAAACAACAAAACAATCTCAGCATCAATATCAATCTCAGTGGTATTAATCCCGAAACAAGTTTAATCACAAATAAAGCGCAAACAACTTTTTGGTAAACATAAAAAAAATAAACACTAAGCTCATTGAAATTCAACAGTAACAGTTATATACCTTCTTTATTTCAAGTTTAATACGGCCAAAAAATAGTCCCCAAAATATATCGGAAACCAAACACCAATAATAATTCACTACCGAAACATATCGCAAGACAAGCCCTGGTCATCTCTAGATAATTGCAGTAACAAAGAAAAGACCACGATCAAAACCAACTCCATTAGATTTCAACTTAGGTACTAAAGAGCAGACCATAGGTAATTGCAGCAAACCCCCTTACAAACCACAATTAAAAAAACACTAAGAACAAACCCTAAACCCATGATCTGCTTCTAGAGAGGGAGCACTAAAGGTCGGTGACATCTTTTTTTGTAGAGAGAGAAGGAACAATGTTATGAGTGAAAAACCGTATATGACACATGTTGTAGAGAAAGAACTGGGGACTTATACTACCACCCAAAAAAATATCAGGGTCGTTATTATACGTACAAAAAAAACCGAGTCAGGCGGTGTTTTTTTTGCATTAAATGATTTAAAGGCAGCAATCCCCTGTCTTTAATATATAGGTATAATAGGAAACTCTAATGATAACGAGCTTGTGCTAAAAATAATATTGCCTATAGTTACGTCAACTTCTTTAAGAATGAAAGTTTTGTTTATCCTGGTGATGGGCTCAAACCACATCGAGTCTCATTAGACATTAAAAACGTTGAAGTGTTGAACACTCCGATTAAGGGGAAAATCATTTATGTTTAATGATATTGATACAGGGGATACCAATCCTTTCGCCAAAAGCTTTTATGAAAGCTTATTTTACAATGTATAAACCCTGATGAAATTGTGAAAAGTTCAGGAACTTTTGAATTAGTGATGCTTGGAGCTCTTGTTTAAAGTCAAATGTGATTTTTTTATTGCTTAGATTTGATTTCGATTTGATTTTTTTTATAAAACACGGTAAGCTTCAATTTGTCAAATTTCCCTTCAAAAGAGAACGATTTCCTTCATCGGCGTACTTACTTCTCCTGTTGTAATATATTAAACGAATACCCACGCAAAATGACGTTGTATAACGATAAATAACTATACTTGTGAATTTGTAATTCATATGTGACCTTTGATGCAACCCTTAAAGGTTCAATTTATATTCATTACGAGAAAAAACAAGATATGTGTTATAAACAAAATATGATTAAAATATAAGGATTAGAAAATAGTACTGTAATACTATTAATTTAATGAGATATGTTGTTATATTTTTAATCAAATTGTATCTTAGTAATCGTATTTTCTCATTTTGAGAGTTAAAAACATAATTATACACGCAACAAACATGCAGGTTCGACTCCTATGAGATGTAAAATTTTATTCCTTTCTTTTTCTCTTTTGTTTAACACGTTTAAAATGCACACGAGCTAATAGTAAGTATAGATAATTGTGTAAATTTTTGTTTGAAAATAGTTTTTAACAACGAATCCCACATCGATTGATTTAAAGAAATGTGGATAGCTTACATATGGTATTGTATATAGAGTATTCGTGTTTAGAGTAGTATTATGTCTTCAAATTCTGAATGGTTCCCAAGTAAAACAAAATTCTAATTGGTTTCCACTTTGTCTTTGAAAACTTATATGATCTCTTAACCTTTTTATTTATATTCAAATTCATATTTTATAACTGCTAAATTGGATATTTTTATGTAAATCTTTAAGGCTGTAAATGAACACGGATGAAACTTTGTTCATGTTTGTTTGTTAAATTTTTACCGGACAAATAAACGAACACGGACACTTAAACGGATGTAACTTTTTGTTCATATTGGTTTATTAAGAAAATGTGTTGTTCATGTTCATTTATTTTCGTTCATTAAAACATTAAACGGACATAAACGAACTTGGGAAATAAACACAAACTTTATTAAAGTATACATAGTAATATGTTTTATAAGTGTTATTTTATTTAAACAAGGCATGCAGATGCGTGCGATGCACACGGGTTGCATCTAAATGTTGATGGCGTATACCGGTCTATATGATACCTTTTTTAGACCTATTCGTATCATTGTAACCTGTCTATATGTTGATATTCAGTAAAAAAAATGCAATCCTAAACACGCCCCTTTATAAGCAATCCGAAACAGTCCGCAAAAATGTTATATGAGCTGTTCAGAATTGCTTATTGAGAATGCATATCAAGGAGCCTGTTTGGGATGTCTTATTACAAACTACTTATAACAGGGCAGATTTAGGATTCCTTATATTAAATTATATGCTTAGGCTTAGAAGATACAACTAAAGATACATAAATATTAAACTTTCGAAAACAACGGGGTAACATACTCTTTGTTTGAGAAGAACATATTCATATTAGCAAACAAATAAAAAAGGTCCACAAAAACAGAACGTAAGGAGGAAATAAAGTAGAAGTCTAGCATTGATCACCGCACGCAGGAAATAACCCACGGGCAATATCATACTAGACTGGGGGGACTTGATGACGTATAATGGGTATACCAAGCCTCTGGGCTTGGGCCACATTATCACTTGGGCTTTTTGGCTAAACCTATCAATAACAGGCCATGGTAAAGCCCAATCTCGCGTGGGCTTCGGCCCCGAACCTAGCGATCCGTCCGCGGATCCACTTGTAGACGATCCGTCCGCGGATCCACCTATAAGACGATCCGTCCGCAGAACATCTGCGTCCGTTCAACACGATTGTCGCGGACCCTTGCCCGACAAGGGACCCACTCCGGCCACTACTAAAGTAACCGAAATACTAGGAAACCCTAGTACTAGACACCTATAAATAGGGGTCACAATACATCCCAAAAGGTACACAATTATTCTTATTCTATCTGACACATACTCTGACAATATGAATACTTACTCTCACGCCGGAGTCTAATCGTGGGGTCCGTCCCCACGGTAAGGCTAACGGTTTACTTTTAATTGTGAAGAAAATCATCACTTCTCTTGCTCTAGTACAAGATCCAGTATCCAAGTCACTTGAAGGCCCGACCCGACAAGAGACTTGACACGCTACCAAGCCCAACATGAATTTTGTACTAACATTTTAGTTGCTTAAAAAATCTATAAATATAACGGCCAGAAAGAACATTCCTATGAAATAGGAGTTTAGTCTCAACTAGTATAAAGCGATATTTTTGTTGTACAATGTGTGTTTAGTGGCATGTGTTATGGGTCTTGCTTGACGTTCCAGTGAATGGCTGTTGTAGAAAGTTGTGTGGGTCGAGTTTGATGTGTTGTGGTTGGAGGTTCGAGTGTTGCGGGTCGTGTTTCTAAGGTTGTAGGCCGAGCTGGCACAAATTGGTTTGTAGTTCGTGTTGGGTTATGTTTTTTTTTTGAACGGCAAATTGAAATTAATAAAAAAACTAGCAAGAAGCTAGAAAATTACAAGGATATGGATTT
>BQNB010082334.1:0-29359 GCA_026074375.1 Tanacetum coccineum | reverse complement strand
ACTTTTAAGCATGTTTTTCTCAGGTGAACAAGCTACTTGACATAACTGATGTGCATTGGAGGCCAAACTTTACAAGATTACTTTTCAAACGACACATTTAGATGTCGTTCTCTCAAGTCTTATGCAATGGTATTACGAAGTAACGCTCCCGGAACATATTTCCGCTACGACCCATTCTAAGGGTGTTATAGATTGGTATTCAGAGCCTAAGGTTATAGAGAACTATGTTGCATATTTTACCTAGACTATAACCGTTTTCATAAACGTTGCATCACATCAAACTTTTTGCATGTGCATACACACTACTTACTTACTTGCTTACTTGCTTACTTGCTTACATTACTTGCTTACACTACTTGCTTACATGACTTATATATATACTTACCTTCTCTTGCATATATTTTATATACTATATATATATATATATATATATATATATATAGGTGGGATATATTTAGAAGGGGTCTTAAAATAAAAAGGCTAGAAAGCCACCGGATTGCGCCATGTGTTCCCTCATCAGCCCCTCTTTTTTTATAATTACAGGGGTATTTTTGACATTTAACTTGTAGGTATATAAAGTCTTATTTTCCTCTTATTTATTTAATGGTTTTTTTGACCTTTTTATACGTTTACAAACGTTTTCTTCCGTTTTTTACGATTTCATCTATTTTTTTATGTTTTCTTCGTTTATTATGTTTTCGTCCGTTTTTTACATTTTCGTCTGTTTTTTTACGTTTTCGTCCGTTTTTTACCGTTTTCGTCAGTTATTTTACGTTTTCGTCTGTTTTTTTACGTTTCATCCGTTTTTTTACGTTTTCGTCAGTTTTTTTACGTTTTCATCCGTGTTTTAACGTTTTCGTCAGTTATTTTACGTTTTCGCCTGTTTGTTACGCTTTCGTCAGTTTTGTTACGTTTCGTTCGTTTTTTTATATCTTCGTCAGTTTTTTTATGTTTTCGTCCGTTTTTTTACGTTTTCGTCCGTTTTTTATGTTTCGTCCGTTTTTTACGTTTTCGTCTGTTTTTTACGCTTTCGTCTGTTTTTTAAGTTTTCGTCTGTTTTTTTACGTTTTCGTCTGTTTTTTTACGTTTTCATCTATTTTTTTATGTTTTCGTCCTTTTTTAATGTTTTCGTCAGTTATTTTATATTTTCATCTGTTTTTTTACGTTTTTGTCAGTTTTTTACGTTTCGTCCGTTTTTTATGTTTTTGTCAGTTTTTTTACGTTTTCATCCGTGTTTTAACGTTTTCGAAGTTATTTTACCTTTTCGTCTGTTTTTTTACGTTTTCGTCAGTTTTTTTACGTGTTCGTCTGATTTTTTAAATTTTCGTTTGTTTTTTACGTTTTCGTCCGTTTTTTTTACTTTTTCATTCGTTTTTTATGTTTTCGTGAGTTTTTTACGTGTTCGTATGATTTTTTACGTTTTCGTCTGTTTTTTTACGTTTTCGTCTAATTTTTTTTATGTTTTCGTCTGTTTTTTTCATGTTTTCGTCTGTTTTTTACGTTTTCGCCTAATATTTTACGTTTTCATCCCTTTTTTTTACTTTTTCGTCTGTTTTTTTTAGTTTTCGTTAGTTTTTTTACGTTTTCGTCTGTTTTTTTACGTTTCGTCCGTTTTTTTACGTTTTGGTCAGTTTTTTAAGTTTTCGTTAGTTTTTTTACGTTTTCGTCAGTTTTTTTACGTTTCGTCCATTTTTTACGTTTTCGTCAGTTTTTTTACGTGTTCGTCTGATTTTTTACGTTTTCGTCTATTTTTTTAAGTTTTCGTCTGTTTTCTACTTTTTTACCTGCCTTCTTACGTTTTCGTCTGTTTCTTACATTTTAGTAATTTTTTACGTTTTCGTCAGTTTTTTTACGTGTTCGTTTGATTTTTTACATTAATATATAAACTTTACTGCATCACATTGTAAATTTTACTGCATCACAGTGTATAATTTACTGCATTAAATTGTATATTTCACTTCATTAGTGTAAATTTTACTTCTGCATCACATTGTAAATTTAACTACATTGAATTGTATATTTTATACATACTGCATTAAAATTGCATATTTTATTGCATCTTAATGCAAATTTTACTGCATTAAATTTTATATTTTATTGCATCACAGTGTAAATTTTACTACATTAATATGTATATTTTACTGCATCAGATTGTAAATCTTACTACATCACGGTGTAAATTTTAATGCATTAATTGTATATTTTAATGCATCACAGTGTAAATTTTACTGCATTAAATTGTATATTTAACTGCATCACATTATAAACTTTACTGCATTAAATTATGTATTTTACTAGCATCACAGTATAAAATTTACTGCATTAAATTGTATATTTTAATGCATCACAGTGTAAATTTTACTGCATTAAATTGTATATTTTACTAGCATCACATTGTAAATTTTACTGCATTGAATTGTATATTTTACTGCATCAATTGTAAATTTTACTGCATTAGATTATATATTTTACTGCATCACAGTGTAAAATTTACTGCATTAAATTGTATATTTTACTTCATCAGTGTAAATTTTATTGCATTAAATTGTATATTTTTCTGCATCACATTGTAAATTTTACAACAATAAATTGTATATTTTACTGCATTACTTTGTAAATTTTACTGCATTAAAGTTGTATATTTTACTGCATCTTAGTGCAAATTTTACTGCATTATTGTATATTTTAATGCATAAGTGTAAATTTTACTGCATTAAATTATATATTCTACTGCATTAATTGTAAATTTTACTGCATTAAATTGTATATTTTACTGCATCACAGTATAAAATTTACTCCATTAAATTGTATATTTTACTTCATCAGTGTAAATTTTACTGCATTAAATTGTATATTTTTTTGCATCACAGTGTAAATTTTACTGCATTAAATTGTATATTTTACTGAATCACATTATAATTTTTATTGCATTAAATTGTATATTTTACTGCATCACAGTGTAAATTTTTTTGCATTTTTGTATATTTTAATGCATCAGTGTAAATTTTACTGCATGAAATTGTATATTTACTACATCAAATTGTAAATTTTACTGCATTAAGTTTTACTGCATCACAGTGTAATTTTGCTGCATTAAATTATATATTTTAGTGCATCACTATGTAAATTTTAATGCATCATAGTGTAAAGTTTACTGCATTAAATTGTATATTTTAGTGCATCACATTATAAATTTAACTGCATTAAATTGTATATTTTACTGCATCACAGTGTAAATTTTACTACATCACAGTGTAAATTTTACTGCATCAAATTGTAAATTTTAGTGTATTAAATTATATATCTTATTGTATCACAATATAAATTTTACTGCATTAAAATGTATATTTTACTGCATCACATTGTAATTTTACCGCATTAAATTGTATATGTTATTGCATCACATTAAAAATTTTACTGCATTAAATTGTATATTTTACTACATCACATTGTAAATTTTACTGCATTAAATTGTATATTTTACTGCATCACTATGTAAATTTTACTGCATCACAGTGTAAAATTTACTGCATTAAATTGTATATTTTACTTCATCACTTTGTAAATTTACTTTATTAAGTTGTATATTTTACTGCATCTCATTTTAAATATTACTACATTAAATTATATATTTTACTACATCAAATTATAAATTTTATTGGATTATAATTGTATATTTTACTGCATCATCGTGCAATTTTTATTGCATTAAATTATAATGCATTAAATTATATATTTTATTGCATCACAGTGTAAATTTTACTACGATAAATTGTATATTTTACTGCATCACTATCTGAATTTTACTGCATCATAGTGTAAAATTTACTGCATTAAATTGTATATTTTAGTGCATCATATTATAAATTTAACTGCATTAAATTGTATATTTTACTGCATCACTAAGTAAATTTTACTGCATCACAGTGTAGAATTTATTGCATTAAGTTGTATATTTTACTTCATCACCGTGTAATTTTTACTGCATTAAATTGTATATTTAATGCAGTAAATTTTTCACTGTGATATAGTAAAATTTACAATTTAATGCAGTAAATTTTTCACTGTGATGTAGTAAAATTTACTTAGTGATGCAGAAAAATATATAATTTAATGCAGTTATATTTATAATATGATGCACTAAAATATACAATTTAATGCAGTAAATTTTACACTATAATGCAGTAAAATTTACATAGTGATGCAGTAAAATATACAATTTAATGCAGTAAAATTACACTGTGATGCAGTAAAATATACAACTTATTGCAGTAAAATTTACAATTTGATGCAGTAAATATACAATTTCATGCAGTAAAATTTACACTAATGCATTAAAATATACAATAATGCAGAAAAATTTACACTGTGATGCAGTAAAATATACAATTTAATGCAGTAAAATTTATAATGTGATTCAGTAAAATATACAATTTAATGCAGTAAAATTTACACTGTGATGCAGAAAAATATATAATTTAATGCAGTAAAATTACACTGATGAAGTAAAATATACAATTTAATGCAGTAAATTTGACACTGTGATGGAGTAAAATATACAATTTAATGCAGTAAAATTTACAATTGATGCAGTAAAATATATAATTCAATGCAGTAAAATTTACATTGATGCATTAAAATATACAATAATGCATTAAAATATACAATAATGCAGTAAAATTTACGTACTCTTGTGTAGTGATATGGTATGAGAATGCTTGCGAGCATTGAAGCATTGAGGTTCAGATTGTCGTTGATCTTAGGATTTCCATGCTGCCTTAGTAGTAGTAGAGTGTGGTACCTTGAATTATCGCGGATAGCGATGTTGATTGACTGATTTTGGTCATGCTTGCCTTAGAGTAGTACATGTTGCCTTAAGAGTTTTAGTGGAATCATTGCAGGTAGCGACATGAATTAAGGGAAAGATTTTGTGGATTATGTGCTCTATGTGATAACCAGAAGTGTCCGTTCGGTATCAAACCTGGTCGGCGTTTATTTGTTGTTCGTATATTTCCTGATATATTTAATATATATATGTATTTATGTATATATATATATATATATATATATATATATATATATATATATATATATATATATATATATATATGTATATATATATATATATATATATATATATATATATATATATATATATATATATATATATATATATACGGTTACGAACGTCTAATTTTGAACGCTATGATGATTTGTATATGTAAGCATAATGCTGTTAATTTGGATAATAATATTTTATGAGATATTTATACCCTTTTTATCGTGTTATCACAGGATGTCTACCCCAGTGTTTCTTGACCCAGAGATTTCCACCCAGGCTAACGGAGCTCAGAGCTCCCGAGTGCCCGCACCATTTCCTGAGGATCCTTATGAGGCTATTAGGCAGGCTTGTTTAGTTGAGACGGACACGGAGTCCTAACTTTTGAGGGCCCTGCTGAGACTGAGACACCTGAGTCACCCCACACTGTAGCATCACCCACTTCACTACCTGATAGTACACCACTCACATGTCGTGCTAAGGAGTCAAAGGATTCTGACACGTCCGGTGCGAGATCCACGTCATCGAATTCCACCGCACCACTGTCACCAGACCACCCACTTACCCATACTTTACCTACCCCTACGCCTACCTAAGCCTTATTTCATCGTAGGACGGCGTGCATGACCGTGCATGCCCAGCCCGTCATGTCCCCTTGTCATTCGGCCAAAGTGACAAAGGAGATGACTTTGTCGGATTCAGCCTTCCGTAAGAGGTATAGATCCTCTTATGAGACACCACCACCATCACCGACCCTTCCAGTATGGAAGAGGTATAAAGGTACGTCTGAGCCCATGTTGGACACTAATAGTGAGGAGGATGAGATAGGAGAGGATGATACTGATAAGGATGGGGAGGATAAGAGTTTAGATATGGATGATGAGGGAGATAGGTTGGATAGTGAGGATCGTGGTATAGAGGGTGAGGGACTTAGTTTAGAGGAGGAGGCTGTACCTGAGGGTCAGCAGCAAGCAGCTCTGGTTGTGGAGACAGCCGCGAGCGAGACTTTTAGACTTGGTTATGGGGCGTTGAGACGCCGAGAGTTAGCAGTAGAGGAGGATCAGATACACAGTACGTTTGAGGTAGGACAGGGTTATGGATCTGTACCATAGCCTAAGAGACCAGAGAGAGTGTCGGCACTTAGGAAGCCCACACTCACTACATGGATAGACCCAGAGGATGGTAGGACTTACATAGATGTCCCTACTTACCCACTGCCAGCACCACCCGTTCAAACATGGCCATCTCCTGAGTGGTCGTCTGGTTCACTTCCTGTTTCTCCAGCACATTCTAACGTTCCTTCACCTATTCCGTCACCTATAGCTTCACCCGTGGCTACCCCGACAGCCACCATCTTAGTAGATAAGGACCAGTTTATAGAGATAGGGGCACAGTTAGAGCTTTATGGGGGCATACTTCAGGATCACACTCAGCGTTTAGACGCGATGCCACCCACTTTGTTTGCAGAGATTGATAGGGATGTGAGAGAGTTATATACTAGGTCAGGGGAAGTGAGGGATGAGATCTTCTCCCAGAGATATCGACTTAGGAGCCTAGAGCATGAGCAGGAGAGGATTGTCATGACATTTGGAGCTTTGTGGAGGACCGTGCTGGCATTGGAGGCATGGGCAGGGCGTGTTGACACCCGGTTAGCAGATACGTCACGGGATAGGTATGATGACCATAGATTGATTCGTGACATGTTAGTGCAGCATGCTGCTATGCAGCATGAGCTTCAAGAGAAGAGAGGTCGTGTTACTGCTTTAGAGCAGGAGAGGGATCATAGAGAGTGGTAGGATGTGTAGAGACTGGTTTGGATTTTGTATAACACTAAACTGAGTAGCATCAGTTAGTGTCAGATCTAAGTAGGTAGTTGATTTATGATAGTTGTGAACTGATTAGTATTAGTTAGTAGTTGGCTTTAGTAAAAATGATAGTTATGTTAGTAGGAAGAAATTTTGTACGGAAATTTTGCAAAAAGGTAATGAATAGTAGTATTCTTATTTCGTCTTGGATAGATAGATATGCCCAGTGCTTGTGAGCACGGTTACCATGCGTTATTCGCGAGATTGGAATGTAATCGGGTTGCTCGACTTTACCATTATGATAGGAGGATAAGTAGCTAAGCGGAACATCGTAAGGTCACGCAGATATTTAATGCGATATAGTAAATGAACTTGAAACCCTACTATTTCGGCTAGAATGGTGAAAAATTTAGAATTGGTATTATAACCTTCCTAGTAAGGTAGAACATAAGGTGCTTAGCCAAGTAGAGTTTATTTGGGAGAGAGAGTTTGAGTAGACATCGTTAAGTGAGCCGTAGACTGTTTTGCTCGAGTCGAACATGAGATATGATATGTGAGGCATATACCCTCGTAGTATTGGTCGCGTGGACTAGAACAACTAAGACAATTTGGTATTGTCAAATGTATTAGAGTTTTTTATGCTATGTCGAGATCCGGATCGTACTCGGATGCCCGACTAAAACCGTGTAACCTAGAGATTAAGGATTGACTGGTAAAATAAGAGATAATAGGAGAGATTTTCAGATTTAGTGGATAAGATCTAAGAGAATCATGAGAGAGCATAAGGACTGAACGTTAGAACTAGGTCTTTAGGGGAATCGGAAGAAACCCCGCTTGAAGAGACCAATTCGTTAGAGGGCCAGTGTATTGAGTTGGGGAATGGAATTTCCTTGTGGATGATTGTGGTTGAGGATTCGAATTGAATTTCGGGGGCGAAATTCCTTTAAGGGGTTAGACTGTGATAACCGGTAACTTTTCTTGGGTTAAGTATTACAAAATATTATGATTATATATCAGAGTCTTTTGATTTTGTCGGTTTTTTGGAAGAAAGCTGAAAAGTTGACTTCGGTTGACCTATTTTGCGTAAAAATGGTTACGGTTTACCGGGTTTTGGGAAAGTCATATGTATTGTAAGAGAATCACTTTTGATTCATTTTTCAGCTTTAGAATGGTTATGTAGTCTTTTGGTGCTTTCCGGGAAGTTATCCCGCGTTTAGCAGAAATCGTCACGCATCGCGTACCGGCACGACAGTAAATTTGAAAATGAGTTTTATGAACTTTGGTTGGATTGAGTAAACTTATTTAATGAAATATTTTATAAGTTGATGAAACGTTGGATAAAACGTAAATCGTTGAGGTGTGAATTGAAAGCTATCAGAAAACGGGCGTTTTTGTGAAATTCGGTAAAAGACTATATCGGTCGTAAGTGAAAACTTTGGGCAAATCAAAAGAGTCAAGTCGTATTTTGAAAGTCGGAACACTTTTAAAAATGAAGAGAAAGGTTCGGTTTAGTTTAAACGAAAATTCGTATTTTTGGCCCTGACGCGACCGGTAACGTTCTAAATGAATTTTTATAGGATTTAAATTAGAAAGGGTGTCGAGTAAATACTCTAGATTGTTGGAAAAATGTTTTTAAACGCAATAAAAATACTAACTAACCCTGGGTAACATTTTACTTAGCGAGAATTGAGTTTTTAGAGAACCCGACTCAAAAACGAGACACCCCGAGCCCCTAGGATTCTTGGGCCGGGTATGGGACAAACAAGGGAACAAGATGGCACCTTTTTAGCACCAAGGGTCCTAGCATGGTACATGTATAACTTGTCCTAATCTAAACATGCATTTCACACAATTTCAAAATCAAACAAATTTTTTTGTCTCTCCCCTCTTTCTCTCTAAATCGGACGAGCACCCAAGGGAACAAGAAACACAAATTTTTTGAAGATTTAACAAGAACACGGGTTAATAATCAATAGTGGGTTAGTGTTAGAAAGTTTCGGGTTGTAGAAGAACGATTTGGGTTTACTTATTCGCGTCAAAACCGAACCAAGAACATCAAATTTGTAAGTTTTTCTAAATTTTGTTTTAAGTTGTACTTTTATAGTTCTCATAGTGTCTTAACACTAGTTGTACAAGTTGATCGTTGTGAAATTGAGTTTTGAAAACAAAACGAATGTTAAATGGGTGTGTTTGTGTGCGTCAAAATCAAAGAGAAAGAAACAAGGAATTGACACTTTTAAATTTTGGTTATGGTGGTGAATTTATTTTGAAGTCTAATGCTTATTTGGGGGCTTATTTTAGAAATTTGCTTAAAAATAAGCTCACTTAGGGCTTATTTGTTTACCTTTGGGCTTATTCGGTTTTTGCTATGTTTGGTTTGGGCTCGGCCCAACCAACCCACGAGGTGGGCTTGTGCTATTCGTGGTCCAACAAGAAAAAGGGCTCGGCCTAATTTATTTTGGCTTATTTTCGGCTTATAGCTTATTTGAAACCCGACTTATATATGATTTCGTGCTTATAGTTTCGGCTTATTGGGGTTCGACTTATATTTGGCTTCGGGCTTATAGTATTCGGCTTATATACTCGAGCTTATAGCTTATTATTTTCGGATTATAATGAGAGCTTATAGCTTATTGGTTTCGGTATATATTGTGGGCTTATAGCATATTGTTTCGGCTTATATTCTTGGGCTTATGGTTTAATGGATTTCGGCTTATATTTTTTGGGCTATGGCTTATTTGATTCGGCTTACATTTTGGGCTTATGATTTATTGGGCTCCGGCCCATTCGATTTGCCTAAATGAGCTTAAGGCCCATTGGACTTATACTTGTAATTGGACTACGTTTTAATATCGGACTCAACTTAAAACTTTAATGGGCCGCGGGGCCTAATAGTAAATAAAAGGTTAATGGACTTGTTTTAACAATCGGGCTAATTTTTTTTAAAACCTTAACGGGCCATAAGGCCCAATGTCTAATAAATGGACTTTTGGACTCAAATTTGATTTAAAATGGCAAGTTGGACTTAATAAGAGGTAATGGGCTAACTTTGGGCTTTTAGGCCCGAGAAGGGGAAAAAAGGGTTTGGATTTCTAAGAATGAATCTATGGAGTTATGAATACTTACAGAAATAGAAAATGGTCAACATGATTGGTTATGGACATTGTTTGGTTAAACGCTTTGAAATGTTAGGACTTAGTCGAAAAACTGTTGGAATCATTGAGATATAAAGTTTGAAAACCTTGGAGATCTTTTATAAACGAACGGGTCATGTTAAAATTTTGTGAAAATAAAACACTTAGAAAATGTTTTGAAATAAATACTTGTGTCGAACCAACGAAGAGACAAAAAGGGTGACTTTCGTAAACATTAGGTGTTAAGATTGAACGATTTAATCCCGAATATAATAAGACGATAGGATTTTCTTTATACTTATCCCGCTTAGCCCGATAAAAAGACGAAATAATAATAAAATATTATTTTATTCTATTTTATTCAGAGTATCTGTATTATATATATAATAAGTATATATATACATAAATATATGTATCGTATCGATTTCGAGATGCTTAGTCGTTTATTTTGGTCTTTAATTCTCGCGTAATTTTTCATCAGATCCTCTTGGGTCGTTGGCCAGTTGTTTTCGTTTTCATTATTGGCTATGTTCTGAGTATTTGGTGTCGATGTCGCACTTAGCCCAAGTACATTGAGTCGTTTTGCGTAACCACCACATAACCATGTTTTTGTATAAAGGTTTTGAAACAAGGGTAAAGGTTTTGTAATAAGGATACGAATTTGGAAATAAGGATAAAGGTTTTGTGAAATGGATAAGGATTTTGTGTGAGTAAAAGACGAACGCTTGATCAATAAGATAACTTTGTACAAATATTTATGAGGTAAAATTTATGCTAGGTCATGGCCGGGTACTGCTGAGCGTGCGTTGAGATTATTTGTGCGTTGCTTATTGTGATTTGT
Source organism: Tanacetum coccineum (assembly GCA_026074375.1). Taxonomy (NCBI): domain Eukaryota; kingdom Viridiplantae; phylum Streptophyta; class Magnoliopsida; order Asterales; family Asteraceae; genus Tanacetum; species Tanacetum coccineum. The sequence continues at coordinate 18,520 of BQNB010082334.1, read as the reverse complement.
CTGGTTGCTATCTGTTGCTATTAAGGTGAGTTCTCGTAGCCCCACTTTTTACTGTTTTTCCGTTGGGGAAAAATGATACTCAAATGTGTTTTGAACTATTTTCTGAACTGTGCGAAACGTGGTTTTGTTTTTGGGACAATTTATGTGCTTATGACTGTTATGTGAATATGTGTAATGTGATCTTACTTGCATGTACTGTGTTTGGCATGACAAGGGTTGTGCTTTACTTGCATGTACTGTGTTTGGCATGGCAAGGGATGTAGTTCTTCACCCTAATTTGCTCCAGCTGGTAGGCTTTAGGTATGGTATGTCATCGGGGTTGTGACCCTAAGAGCGTTGGTACGCGCTGGTGATAAGACTAGCGAGGATGCTAGGTCTTGGTACATGATTAGCGGGGATGCTAAGTCATGGGTTTGTATGCATATATTCACTGTCATATAGCACAATTGTCCAACCGTATGAGATATTGGCATAACGACTGGGTTTTGAGTCAAAACCTACTAGTTCACCAACAATATTATTGACATTTTCGAGTATCATTTTCAGGTGTATTGTTAACAAAGGTTACTAAGGACTATTGGGGACTAAAGTCGAGGACAAGTTGGGAGTTTATTTGAATGCAATTGTTTGACACTTTCCAAGGTTGCGAAATTGTAAACTTTTATAAATTATCTTTTGTAAACAAATGTATGGTATGATCTTGTATCTTGTGCATTGTAAATCATTATGTCGCATTCTTGTGTTTCTGGCGCCGACGGGGTATGACTGATTGGTATCAGAGCCAAGGTTATAGAGAATGATGGTTTTTATAAAAAGGAATTTTTTATAAAAACACAACTATAACCAAACTAGAGTTTTCGTAAAACCTCGAACATGATGAAAGTTGACTAGCCCGAGCAGTTCATGGTATTTCCTAAATTACGCATGGCCTGATCAACTATGCTTAATTCACGAAGGACTATGAAATGATGGGGGTAGTTTTTTAAAGTTATGTTGGAGGGGGAAGAAGGGGGATGTGTGAGTAGTGAGACCACCTAAAAATGAATTGACCTCGAACATACGTATTTTGTAATACGTACTCTTGTGTAGTGATATGGTATGAGAATACTTGCGAGCATTGAGGTTCAGATTGTTGTTGATCTTAGGATTGCCATGCTGCCTTAGTAGTAGTAGAGTATGGTACCTTGAATTATCGCGGATAACGATGTTGATTGATTGATGTTGGCCGTGCTTACCTTAGAATAGTGCATGTTGCCTTAAGAGTTTTAGTGGAATCGTTGCAGGTAGCGACACAAATTAAAGGAATACTTTTGTGAATTATGTGCTCTACGTGATAACCAGAAGTGCCTGTTCGGCATCGAGCCTGGTCGGCATTTGTTTATTGTTCGTATTCTTCCTGATATATTTAATAATATATTAGGGATTATATAATGTATATAATAAGTAAGTATAATATGATATATTTATATATATATAATATTAATATAAATATATATAAATATATAATATTATATATATAATAAATATAATGTATATATATATGTATATATATATGTATAGATATATATAATATAAATATATATATAACACACAAACGTTACGAACGTCTAATTTCGAACGCTATGATGATTTGTATATGTAAGCATAATGATGCTGTTAATTTAGATAACAATATTTTATGAGATATTTATACCCCTTTTATCGTGTTATCACAGGATTTCTACCCTAGTGTTTCTTGACCCAGAGATTTCCACCCAGGCTGACGGAGCTCAGATCTCCTGAGTGCCCGCACCATTTCCTAAGGATCCTTATGAGGCTATTAGGCAGACTTATTTAGTTGAGACGGACACGGAGTCAGAACCTTTTGAGGGCCCTGCTGAGACTAAGACACCTGAGTCACCCCACATTGTAGCATCACCCACTTTACTACCTGATAGTACACCACCTACATGTCGTGCTGAGGAGTCAGAGGATTTTGTCACGTCCGGTGCGAGATCCACGTCATCGGATTCCACCGCACCACTGTCACCAGACCACCCATTTACCCATACTTCACCTACCCCTACGCCTACCCGAGCCTCATTTCATCATAGGACGGCGCGCGTGACCGTGCATGCCTAGCCTGTCATCTCCCCTGGTCATTCGGCCAGAGTGACAGAGATGATGGCTTTGTCATATTTAGCCTTCTGTAAGAGGTATAGATCCTCTTACGAGACACCACCACCATCACCGACCCTTCTAGTACGGAAGAGGTATAGAGGTACGTCTGAGCCCATGGTAGATACTGATAGTGAGGAGGATAAGATAGGAGAGGAAGATATTGATGAGGATGGGGAGGATGAGAGTTTAGATGTGGATGATGAGGAAGATAGGTCCGATAGTGAGGATCGTGGTATAGAGGGCGAGGGACTTGGTTTAGAGGAGGAGGTTGTACTTGAGGGTCAGCAACAGGCAGCTTCGGTTGTGGAGACAGTCGCGAGTGAGCCTTTAGGACTTGGTTATGAGGCGTTGAGACGCCGAGAGTTAGCAGTAAAGGAGGATCATATACATAGTATGTTTGAGGTAGGACAAGGTTCTGGATCTGTACCAGAGCCTGAGAGAGCAAAGAGAGTGTCGGCACTTAGGCAGCCCACACTCACTACATGGATAGACCCAGAGGATGGTAGGACTAACATCGATGTCCCTGCTTACCCAGCGCCATCATCACCCGTTCAGACACCGCCATCTCCTGAGTTGTCGTCTGGTTCACTTCCTATTTCTCCAGCACCTTCTACCATTCCTTCACCTATTCCCTCACTTTTAGCTTCACCCGTGGCTACCCTGACAACCACCATCTTAGTAGATGAGGACCCGTTTATAGAGATAGGGGCACAGTTAGAGCTTTATGGTGGCATACTTCAGGATCACACTTAGCGTTAGGACGCGATGCCACCCACTTTATTTGCAGAGATTGATAGGGATGTGAGAGAGTTATATACTAGGTCAAGGGCATTAAGGGATGAGATCTTCTCCCAGAGATATCGACTTAGGAGCCTAGAGCATGAGCAAGAGAGGACTACCGTGACATTTGAAGCTTTATGGAGGCCCGTGCTGGCATTGGAGGCATGGGCAGGACGTGTTGACACCCGGTTGGTAGATACGTCACGGGATAGGTATGATAACCATAGATTGATTCGTGACATATTAGTGCAGCAGGCTGCTATGCAGCATGAGCTTCAAGAGATGATAGGTCGTGTTACTGCTTTAGAGCAGGAGAGGGATCATAGAGAGTGGTAGGATGTGTAGAGACTGGTTTGGATTTTGTATAACACTAAACTGAGTAGCATCAGTTAGTGTGGGATGTGAGCCTGATAGTTTAGAGCATTGTTAGACGTGGACTAATTTGTATCAGTCAGTAGTTGGCTTTAGTTAAAGTCATAGTTATGTTAGTAGGAAGAAATTTTGTACGGAAATTTTGAAAAAGGTAATGAATAGTAGTATTCTCATTTCATCTTGGATAAATAGATATGCCAGTGCTTGTGAGCACGATTACCATGCGTTATTCATGAGATTGGGACGTAATCAGGTTGCTCAACTTTACCGTTATGATAGGAGGATAAGTAGTTAAGCGAAACACCGTAAGGTCACATGCAGATTTGATGCGATATAGTGAATGAACTTGAAACCCTACCATTTCTGTTAGAATGGTGAAAAATTGAGAATCGGTATTATAACCTTCCTAGTAAGGTAGAACATAAGGTGCTTAGCCAAATAGAGTTTGTTTGGGAGAGAGAGTTTGAGTAGACATCGTTAAGTGAGCCCTGGACTGTTTTGCTCGAGTAGTTAATGATATTTGATATGTAAGGCATATACCATTGTAGTATTGGTCGGGTGGGCTAGGACAACTAAGACAATTTGGTATTGTCAAAAATATTAGAGTTTTGATGCTATGTCGAGATCCGGATCATACTCGGATGCCCGACTAAAACCGTGTAACCTAGAGATTAAGAATTGACTCATAAACTGAGGGATAATATGAGAGATTATTAGATTAAGTGGATAGGATTCTAAGAGAATCATGAGAGAGTATACGGAATGAATGTTAGAACTAGGTCTTTAGGGGAATCAGAAGAAACCCCGCTTGAAGAGACCAATTCGTTAGAGGGCCAGTGTATTGAGTTGGGGAATGGAATTTCCCTATGGATGATCGTGGTTGAGGATTCGAGTTGAATTTTAGGGGCAAAATTCCTTTAAGGGGGTTAGACTGTGATAACTGGTAACTTTTCCTGGGTTAAGTATTACAATATATTATGATTATATATCAGAGTCTTTTGATTTTGTCGGTTTTCTAAAAGAAAGCTGAAAAGTTGACTTCGGTTGACCTATTTTGCGTAAAAACGGTTACGGTTTAACCGGATTTTCGGAAAGTCATACGTATCGTAGGAGAATCACTTTTGATTCGTTTTTTTGTTTTAGAATGGTTATTTAGTCTTTTGGTGCTTTCCGAGAAGTTATCCCACGTTTAGCAGAATTCGTCACGCAGCGCGTACCGGCACGACAGTAAATTTGAAAATGAGTTTTTTAGCTTTGGTTGGATTGAGTAAACTTATTTAATGAGATATTTTCTAATTTAATAAAACGTTGGATAAAACGTAAATCGTTGAGGTGTGAATTGAAAGCTATCAGAAAATGGGCGTTTTCGTGAAATTCTGTAAAAGACTATATCGGTCATTAAAGTGAAAACTTTAGGCAAATCAAAAGTGTCAAGTCGTATTTTAAAAGTCGGAACACTTTTAAAAATGAAGGGAAATGTTTGGTTTAGTTTAAACAAAAATTCGTATTTTTGGTCCTGACGCGACCGGTAACGTTCTAAATGAATTTTTATAGGTTTTAAATTAGAAAGGGTGTCGAGTAAATACTCTAGATTGTTGGATAAGTGTTTTTAAACGCAATAAAAATACTAACTAACCCGGGTAACATTTTTACTTAGCGAGAATTGAGTTTTTAGAGAACCCGACACAAAAACGAGACACCCTGAGCCCCTAGGATTCTTGGGTCGGGTATGGGACAAACAAGGGAACAATATGGCACCTTTTTAGAACCAAGGGTCCTAGCTTGGTACATGTATAACTTGTCCTAATCTAAACATGAATTTCATACCATTTCAAAATCAAACAAAAAATTTTGTCTCTCTCCTCTTTCTCTTTAAATCGGATGAGCACCCAAGGGAACAAGAAACATAATTTTTTTGAAGATTTAACAAGAACACGGGTTAATAATCAATAGTGGGTTAGTGTTAGATAGTTTCGGGTTGTAGAAGAACGATTTGGGTTTACTTATTCGCGTTAAAACCGAACCAAGAACATCAAAATTATAAGTTTTTCTAAATATTGTTTTAAGTTGTACTTTTATGGTTCTCATAGTGTCTTAACACTAGTTGTACAAGTTGATCGTTGTGAAATCGAGTTTTGAAAACAAAACGAATGTTAAATGGGTGTGCTTGTGTGCGTCGAAATCAAAGAGAAAGAAACAAGGAATGGACACTTTTAAATTTTGGTTGTGGTGGTGAATTTATTTTGAAGTCTAATGCTTATTTGGGGGCTTATTTTCGAAATTTGCTTAAAAATAAGCTCACTTAGGGCTTATTTGTTTACCTTTTGGCTTATTCGGTTTTGCCTATGTTTGGTTTGGGCTCGGCCCAACCAACCCACGAGGTGGGCTTGTGCTAGTCGCGGTCCAACAAGAAAAAGGGCTCGGCCTAATTTATTTTGGCTTATTTTCGGCTTATAGCTTATTTGAAACCCGACTTATATATGATTTCGAGCTTATAGTTTCAGCTTATTGGGTTCGACTAATATTTGGCTGTGGGCTTATAGTTTTTGGCTTATATTGCGAAGCTTATGGCTTATAGTATCTGGTTATATACTCGAGTTTATAGCTTATTATCGGCTTATAATGAGTGCTTATAGCTTATTGGTTTCGGTATATATTGTGGGCTTATAGCATATTGTTTTGGCTTATATTCTTGGGCTTATGGTTGATGTGTCGTTATGTGGTGTATATTTTTATGATTCAAGTTTTAAATTTATATCTTGCCGACTTAACCAAAAGCAACACTTTAACGGGTAGTGTACCCGGTCGGTGGTAGATTCGTGGTAAGTAGGGTGTCGAACACTTGAAGCGAGGTTAAATCTCTTAATTTATTAATATTTTGGTTTACTAATCTAAGTTAATTCTAATCTAAGTCAAACATATGCTAATCCTATGTTAGTTCTAATCCTAATTCTAACAGGTAAAAGGGGGGTTTCAGCCTGAGAGACTGGCACGGGTTTGGTTGGTGACTACAATCAATTCAAGACACTTTAACCCACGCAAGCAAATTAACAAAAGATAAAAGAGCGGTCAAGCCTTATGATAGAAAACTATATTAGCCATCATTAATCCGATTAGAAGTTGGTTTGTTTATTCAGTGCAATGATTACTTATCTCGAGGTGGCATATCATTCTTAGACTTAGGCGGGACTTCATCCTAAGACCTAGACACATTAATTCTGTCACAATTAAAGCATCCACATAAAGCATCCTTATTTGCTGATTATAATCTATCTTAGGGATTAAAGCAATGGTGATCTTGTTAAACCCTAGCTCATAGAGACTTTACCCACTTACTGCTTAATGGCAATTTATACTTGATAAGTGTAAAATACACATATCCGTTAACACCTAAAATAGCCCAATTAAACCCAAAACAGACTTAAAATGGCAAAAATATACTTGTTTTTGTGTGCGCAGGTACGGATATATCAGAAATCACAATAAAACCGTCAAAAATGGGCAAACACGGACACAAAAAACGGAAGAGCACAAGAGAAGCCAAAGACTCAAAGCCAAAGCCAAAAAGACAAACCTTTGTCAACAAAAGTCACCTACTAGAAGACAAAAACTCAAAATGTTTCAAATCAAGCCTCTAAGTTTTAGTAAGTTACCATATTGGTCCCTAACTCTTATTGGGCCCTTAAACCCGAAAAACCATACCCGGAAACCTTTAAACCAAAAACTAAGTCCAAGCCCACAACAAAAGCCCAAACCCTAAAGCCCATTTGCCTTTTATAAAACCACAGGGACTTAAGTTGCCATTTTTAAAAGTTGTTTTACATTACAACTTTAAATAATCAAAGAGAGGGACTGAATTTGCAATTACCCAAAGTTTAAAAACGTTTTACCCCGTTTCAGTTATAAAAAGGGCGCCAAGGGTGTGTTACTATTCATCGTCTTCTCCAAAAGTTACCCATGGTCAAACGATAGGGCAAATCAAAATTGAAGGGTACGGAAGACAATTCAAGGGCTCACTTACATAATGGCAGGGTTAATTAAGTCATCTCAAGGCATCTCATTGGCTCATTTTGCTAAAGAAGCACACGTGGATGTAGAGAAAGCACAAAAGAAGAGGGGTTTTATACTTAAAGCACTCACAAAACTAGCACAAGCTGTCACATCAAAGGAATGACAGCTTGGCAATCCGTTTGTGCACATTCTTGATCCAAGGGCTCATATTGAAGATCTAATGATTGGTAGAGTGTACGGCAGAGATTAAAGGGAGCGTGGGATGCAAGCAAGTTCCTAGAAGGTTCTCTACAAGGCTATAAATACCCTCACCTCTCACACACATAGCATCTTTTTTTCATGTAATTTTTCTTTTAAGTAATTTAGCTTATGAAGTTTTTAGTTTAAATGTAATTTTCATTTTAAATTTCTTGTAATCTGATTTGATCATTAATAAAAATTCAATTTAGTTTTCATCACCTTGTTTTCAAATTATAAGCTCTCATTTCCTCAAGTTTAAATTACTCCTACTAATAAGCTTCAAATAAGCTCTCAAAAGCTCTTATAAGTCTATAAGCTCATAAGAGAGTCTAATTCAGTCTAATATCTACTTAGCCTTAAAAAACAGCCTAATTACCTTAGCTTATGGATTTTGGACTTTTGGAAGGGGATTCAAAAATGGAAGGAATCCCATGGACTAATACTAGCTTATCCATTTGGATAAGCTAGAGCTTGTAGCTGTTCTATTAAGCTTCTGTTAAGCTGAAGCTTATGGTTAGTTTTCTTTTATATTCCTTTTATCCTTTAATTCCTTGTCTTAATATTGCTTAAGTGGTTTACTACTTGGTTAAATTTGCTTATTTGCTTATTAATAGTGCTTATCTTATTGCCTATTTGTGATTTATATTGTTACTTAGTGCTTAATCATCATCTGTTTTTAGCTTAACTATTTTAGATAATAGTTTGTTTTCAATTCTGTCTTAAAACCATAAAAAGCCAAAAATAAGTAGTTTAGCTTAAATTCTTAGATATAGCTTATTTGATTAATGAAAAATGTTTGATAAGCTTGTTAAAAGCTATTAGTTATCTGGTAATTAGAATTAGATCATTAGATCTTAATATAATAAGCTTAATCATAATCTGTCTTATGTTAAGGGGTGTTTGGCATTAGTTGTTTTGACCTAAAAAAGTCAAAGGTTTTTGTGCAAATCATTTGAGACAGCTTTGATTTCATTTAAAAACATTAGGAAAAGAGTTTTCACAAGTTAGTTTTTAAAATTAAGAAAGATTGAGCTTATTTCTAGTGTGCCAGCACCAGGGTACTTTTACCCTTTCTTGTTGCTTGAGAAAATTTGATCTAAGCCTTCCAAGGCTTAGATATTGCTTGCTTTAAGTTTTTACACTCCTGGTGAGTGTATTAAGTGCAGAGGTAACCACATAGGTTACCTGCATTTAGGCTTGTCCACTCTTGCCAAGTGCATCAGTACTAACAGCAGTTAGTACTGCTGTCACTTTTAGGTTTAAATTTTAGATAGAAAACTTAGGTTTTAAATTTCAAAATTCAAGTAGTTTATAGATTTCATATAGGTTAATTCAGTTTTAAACCAGTTTTCTCATTTCTAGTTAAATTGCTTATGATCATTTAGCTTAAAAAAGTTCACAAAAACTTCAAAAAGATCAAAAACAGCAGTATTGAATCTTAGCTTTTAATTTTAATTTCTTAGCTTATAAAAGTTGTTTTTATTATCTGAATTCATAGCATATTAGGTGATTATCAAGCTTGCAAAAGTTAAGTTTCTGTCATAGCTTAATAAGCTCAATAGCTTATTTTGATAATAAGCTCTTTGAGTTGTCATCTGAGTTGCAGGTTTAAATCCTTAGATTCAGATAGGTTTAAGTGTTAGTCATGACAGTAGCTTATTAGTTTTAGATAGTACACATCATTAGCTTCTCAGAACAACTTTTGGTTTTCAAAACGAGCTTATATTTAAGTTTGTGCAAGCTTTTGAGTGTCAACAAAGCTTTTTAAGCTCAAACCCTTAGTTTCTGTAACAACAGCTTCATAAGCTGTTTTAAGCGTATTATTGAGTATAAGCTTATGTTGTCTTTATTAAAGTTGCTTAGATTAGCTTAATTTACAACTTTGTGTTTTCAGTTTTGCAAAATAAAAAAAATATAAAAAAGACAAAAAGGGGTGTCTGCCACCCTCGAACCTGAGACCTCTTGCACACAACACACACGACTTACCACCATGCTTCATTAGCTCATCCATTAGCCTTTCCTCACATTTCATACTTATAGTCATTTTCCTTTTGAGCCCTTTATAATAAGCTGTAGCTAAATAAGCCGTTTTCACAGCTTATATGATAAGCTGAGTTGTTTCTTTTAATTTTCTAGTAATCTTTGTTACATTTTAGATTTTTCCTGAATTTTTCGTAATTTTCCATCAATTAGTTTATTTTTAATAGTTTTTCGAAAGTTAAAATCTTAGAAAATACATAAAAAATAGAAAAAGTTCCAGAAAATAAAAAAAAATAGTTTTTAGTTTTATAAAAATTACTTTTAGGTTTACAATCAGTAAAATCATTTTTACACCTTTTAGATTTTAATTTTCATTTTTGAGCCTTTAATTTTAAGTTTAAAAATAGGATTTTAATTTTAAAAATAGTTAAAAATATTTTTCTGAGTTTTTATATTATTTTAGACTTTTCTAAGTTTAAAAATCATTTTTCTAAATTTTTAATACTTAATTTGCTATTTTTATGATTTAATTAGATTAAATTAGTTTTTAATTCATAATAAATTAAAAAATAATCAATAAAATGTTTTTCTTTTTTTTTAAAATTTTCTTTTGTCCTAATTTAGGTTTAGAAATTTAGTTTGAATTTTTAGGAGTTAAATTTAGTGTACTTGCTTATTTGTCGCGTTTTATTTGTTTCCCGTTAATTGTTAAGTGTTTAATTGTTTTTAATTGATTGTTTTTAATTGTGCTTTTAATTAGTAGTTATAGAAAACCCAATCAATCTTCGAACCCATTCAAATCAATATCCAATATCAAGCGAGGTTTCAATTTCTCAAATCGTTGGGAAAACGACCCGGGAAATCATACTTTCCGGAAAACATACGTATATTATATATTATATATATCTTTTAGAGTGAGCTTTTCTTAAGGGAAACTTAAGGAAAGTTCTTAATTGCTCTTTTGGAATATTTTATATTATATATTTTTGCGTATATAAAATCTACAATCAATTTTTGGCGCCGCTGCCGGGGATTTGAGTTAACGAATCTCTCGTTTTGTGTTTGTTGATAAGATTTGAAGATCCTTTCGTCCTCGAAAGTTTCATTTTTGTTAAAAAAAATTCAAAAATCCAAAAAAAATCATAAAATATAAAAAAGTAAAAAATATTTTTCTTTTCTTTTTAGTATAGCTATCATATAAAAAACACAAAAAAATCAAAAATAAAAAAATTGTCCTTAAAAAAAGAAATAAAATAAACAAAGTTGGTAAAAGAACACCAACAAATAATACTCTCAATCGAGGTATTATCATTTCAATTTCCGGTGAACTTGGAATATAGTTCCCAAATCGAACCAAAGATTTAACACTTGCCATTTGTGTCTCTACGAAATACGGCTCACCTTAAAAAGCAATTTTTAAGAGCTACCGTGAAGTAGTTGATTATTTGGTTTAAGTCTCTTCCGTGTAACCGTTAAAAATTTGTTGTGAATAAAAAAATTAAAAATCCAAAAAAAATTAGTGTAAAATTTTTCTTTTAATTTTAGATTTTTCCTTTTTGATTTTCTCTTTTTAAGTGCATGCGCACTCGCTCGCAAACTCGTAACCGTAACCGTCGTCAACAACAACAAACCCTTCCGGTTGTTGTTGAACCTTGTAATTTAGAAGAACCAATTCCCGAAGACAAACCATGTTTGCGAGGCGGATCCGAACTATGGAGGAATTACTCCGTGCACCCACCGAGGGTTACGGAGAAGCTATTGTTTTACCCGAGATCAATGCCGATCATTTTGAGATCAAAACTAATTTGCTTCAATTGGTTCAAGCGAACCCGGTCATAGGTTAGAAAATGAAAATCCGCATGCCTCATATTAATTATGTTTTAAAAGGATTACTTCGACCTTACGATTTAGGAATGTGCCTAATGATGTGATTAAGCTTATGATGTTTCCTTATTCGCTCGAGGGAGCCGCTAAAACTTGGTACGAGAAAGAACCTCCGAATTCAATTTTAACTTGGGACGATCTCGTTACCAAGTTCGTTAACCAATTTTTCCCTCCTTCGAAAACCACTCACCTTAAGAACAAAATTTCTCGTTTTTCACAAGAATTCGATGAATCTTTTAGTGAAGCGTGGGAACGTTTTAAGGGAATGCTTAGATCTGCCTCACCACGGATTTTTCCAGAGTAAATCAAGTTGATACCTTTTTTATAAATGTATAAACGAGAATGAACAAGACTCCTTAAATTCCGCGCGGGTGGTTATTGTTATAGTAGAGACTACTAGGGAAGCTTTAAATATAATTGAAAACAAGTCAAAAGTGCGTTATTCGAGAAACAAAACAAATGCTTCTAGGGTTAATTCTAAGGAAAATGTTAGCAAAACGGATGAACGAATTGATAAACTTGCAGATCAACTTTCGACCTTAGTCGAGATTGTTTCTAAAAAGGTTGTTGTCCCTCCCGCACCGGTTAAGGCGGTTGAGGAAAATTGTGTTTACTTGTGTGTAGCTTCATGCATGGTAAATTGTCCGGCTTACCAATAATAATCAAAATGTATTGTGCAACCACGGGTTCTATAAACAACAAGCCCCACCAAATGATTAAGTATCAAATGGCACCACCAGTTTTGCTCCGTTTGCAAAATTCAAGGTCAATATAGAATATAACAATCAAGGTCAAGGGAATAATTTCAATCGAGGGAACAATTTTCAAAATCAAGGTTTTCAAGGTCAAGTTAATCATGCTTCGAATTTTCAAAACCAAGGTTTTCAAAAATCAACCTTTCAAGGTGCCTAACAATCAAGATGAACGATTCTTTCAAATGATTTTTTCAAATTAACATAGAAGTCTAATGATCAAACGATTAGGAATTTGCAATACCAAATCACTTCGATGAAAGGAGAGTTAAAGAACGAGATTCAAAATACAATCAAGAATCAACAAACCGCTTTGAAGAGTCAAAATAATGCCTTTCAAACCAATTTGCAAAATAATCTTCAAAACATGTTAAGTAGTTTCTTTCAAGCCCAAGCCTCACCTTCGGGTACTCTTTCGAGTAATACGATTCCTAACCCGAAGGGCGAGATGAAAGCAATCACTACCCGAAGTGGTGTAGCTTACGAGGGACCCTCGAATCCAACTAAACCTTCCCTGAAAAAGGTTGTGGAACGAGAGACCGAGGAAATAACGGATGAGGAGCAAAATGATTTCCAAGGAAGTACCGCTCAAATCCCACCTCCGGTTATCCCTAAACCAATTTCGGAACCCGAGATTCCGAAGACTTTACCAAAATCGACTCCGATTCCGGAACCCGAGATTCCGAAGACGGTACCTAAGGCAAATATTCCTTACCCTTCAAGACGAGACAATCAAAAGAATCGAGAAAAAGCTTCTCTCACACCTCTACTCTAGATCAAAAAGTAATAAGATTTTTTCCAAATGTTTCAAGATTTGCGTTTTGATATTAATTTTTGCGAGCTTTTATTTTTTAATGCGAGAATTTGCTCCTACGATTAGGGATTTGTTAATGAATAAAGAAAAGTTGCTCGAATTAGTGAAAATTCCATTGAACGAGAATTGCTCGGCGATGCTCCTTAAAAAGCTTCCCGAAAAGCTAGGAGATCCGGGTAAATTTCTTATTCCTTGTGAATTCTCGGGAATGGAGATATGTCACGCCTTGGCCGATCTTGGTGCGAGCATAAATCTAATGCCCCTTTCGATTTGGAAAAAACTTTCGTTGCCCGAACTTTCACCGACTCGAATGACTTTAGAGTTAGCGGACCGATCCATAACTTACCCTAAGGGTTTAGCCGAAGACGTCTACGTTAAAGTTGGAAAATTCCACTTTCCCGCCGATTTTGTAGTTGTCGATTTCGAAGCCGATCCCCGAGTACCTCTTATACTTGGAAGGTCATTTTTGAAAACCGGTCGTACCTTAATTGACGTTTACGAAGGAGAAATCACCCTCCGTGTTGACAACGAAGCCGTCACTTTCAATTTAGACCAAACCATGAAATATTCCTCTACGGATGACAAATCGGTAAACCGAATTGACATCATTGATGAAATTTGTGAGGAGTATGCTCCGAAATTGTTAGGATTTCCTAGTGATGATTTTTCAAGTGGCAATCCCACTTCGACGTCCGAGCCGTTTACTTCCGAATTTACTTTGGAAGAAATTGATGCTTATCTTTATGACAAATCAATCTCTTTGGAAAGTGATCATGATGATTGTGATCCGGAGGAAGACATTTATGTGCTTGAACCAAGGCTGTCAAGATCGCGATCCCACCTGGGATCGTTTTTGTCTTTGCAAGATCGAGATCGTAAGATCGGATCGAGATCGTAAGATCCTACCAATTTATCATGTTCTGTAAGCAACGGATAAACGAGTTAAACTATTTTTATTTCTACTCATTATCAAATATAAATTTATATAATAACCTCTTGAAAATGTCAAAGTTCAAATTTAAAATACCAAAGTAAAAGTAAAACACAAAAAGTCAAGTTTCAATCGTCACATTCACGATTTAGCGGAATAAAATTACATAACATGCGTAATAAACGTCTCAAAACAAAGTACTTTACCAGTATCACTACAATTAAGCTATCTGAATTAAAACTTAAAGGTTAATAGTTAAAAGTTAAAACTATGAAAAGGTAAAAGAAAAAACAACAATTACCCATAAGAAATTTTTTGCTTAAGGTAACTAGAACATGAGAAGAAGAACCCTAATTTGTTTCATGTAATTTAAATTTGGGGAAAGTAGATAATTAGGTTTATTAATTAGAAAATCTAGGAATGAAACGTCAATACTTGTTACTGAGATCAGCGGACTCGTATTGTTCTTTTTTGGGCCAAAAAAAGTAATGGGCTAGTAAATATGTAAGTCAATAAGTTAGTAACTTGGTAATTTGGTAAACTCGTATCGACACGCGATCTTACGATCTTACGCGCGAGTTTACGATCCTACTTGCGATCCTACCTTTGATGCGATCCTACACCGATCCTACACGATTTTATCAGGTGAGCACGTAAGATCGTACGATCTTACGTGTAAACTCGCGAGTTTGACAGCCTTGGTATGAAACCTCTGAAATTATTTATTCAAAAATTACATTGTTTTTTATATGATGTAAATTACAGTAATTATTTTTTACCCTCTAATTCTTGGTAGAACTAGGGGTATAAATGATAAAAATGAGTCGAGTTTTTTTTGAGTAACTCAAGCTCGTTCGAGCGGAGCATTATCGAGCCTCGAGCTCGAGCTCGTGCCCAGAATATGAGTTTGAAATACTTAACCAATCAAGCTCGATGTTTTTTAAGCTCGACTTGAGTTATTATAAAGTTTTTTGAGCTTTTAAATAATATTTGTGTTTTTTAGCCTGTGTATCTTCTTTCTTTGGTGGTTTCACGATTTCAGTTCCCATTCAACACATTTTTTACAAGCACAATCCACAATTAAACACCTATATGACAGCACATCATAGCACTACATTGTGACAGATCAAACAACATCCAACCACCCATTAGTAAAAGCCGTATTAATAATCCAGATACGATTAATTTTCATTCTTGCAAGTGAAAAAAATGATAAGGTTGATTGTATCAATCAATAAGATAAATGGAATGAGGACCAATATAAATTCATTGCTCTCCATTCAGTTTTTTACAAGTGCTGATGAGAAGTGGATATTGTTCAAACAATCAGGAACTATACCTTTGCTTTAACCGGAAGAAACTCTTAAAACATTTTTGAATACTTGCTACTGTACATACCCATTGAACCAACACTCACCCATACCTACAATAGGTTGTAAAGATTTGATCCATCCCTGTATCCCCCTTATCGTGGATGGAGTGTGATGCTGTTAGGATGCTAGGAAGGTTAACTGGCAACTTCTGCATTTATAGATACATGTAGTGAGTCATCTCTCTGAAGGATGTAATTTGCAGGGAGGGGGAGTGATAGAGTCTGTAACGACCTTGCTGTTGCTATTGTATTAGCATAGAAACTGCAATTCACTGGGGAGGCGTAAAGAATAAGCATCCTTCTAGATCTAACACAGGCTTAAAAATCTATTAGCATGACTGCAACCCTAACCTTCAGGCTTATAAAGCTATTCAGACCCAAACCCCATTAAATTTAGGGACCACATCTTTTAATATAATAGATTCTCACATGAAAATTAACAGATCGTAAAAGAAAGAAGAAAAAAAAAACTATGATGATTTGGCTGTGGCATGGATTTCTTCAAGGGACATGTGAACGGGGGTACCTTGTAATTTCCGATCCTCCGCTTTCTCTACGATATGGAGAGAATCCAAAGAATTGAACGGATTCCAATTTATAACCCTTCGTTTCCATTCTAACGCCAAAGCAAATAAAGGGAATGATCTTTTCTCCTACAAAAAATCATCGATACTTCCATTCCACCGTACCAAACATCCCATAATGAAATTTAAATAATTGTTTGGTGCAAGACCATGTATATATGTCAGATGATTGTTTCGATATTGCTACATGGTTTCTTGTTCTTTGAGGGTTGGTTATTGTCGATAAACAAGATATTATCCCTTATCTATGATTAAGATACGTTTGCCTTTACTATCCGTTTGTTTATCTTACAAAACATCAGCAATTAGTCACCATGGGTTGTGCGTGCGCACAGCCTGAGATGTACCTAGCATATAATACAAAGCAGACAGTAAAGCCGTTATACAGAATTACATATATAATTAAGCAATGACAGCAACAGCATACATATGAAATTCTTACCAGCACATAAATAAGATTAGAAAACACTTCACCGTATTGTAGGTAAAACTGAATAGAAGAAAAACAACGGAAGTCCATCTCTTCTTTTGGAGCGAGCTTACCAATTAACTTTAAAACATTGCTGCTATTGGATAACGTAGCACTGACAACGTTAAAACACTAAGGTAGTAACCACTTTCATCCATATTGTGCAAAAGTATCTATAAATCATCAGACACGATTGAACTTACGTAGTGATCTCTCTGCTTTTCGTGCAAGCTTAACAGTAAGGTTTGACAAACTGGGATCTAGTGATCCTGCTTTTAACTTACGTAGCAATGACACCATTGAAACATTGAGATACTTGCCTGTTTTATCCATTTTGTGTAAAATCATCTCTACATCATCATATCGCTTGTTCCGCAGATATCCTTCAAGAAGACAATTGTAAGTATCATCATTTGCCTGGTAACCACTCTTTTTCATGTTAAGTAATAACTCTTTTGCCTCATCCAGAAGATCTTCACTAGAAAAAGCACAAATCATCTTAGTATATTTGGAACCATCAGGTTTCATACCTTTGACACTTATGTCATTGAAAAGGTCCATTGCAATATCAAGCTTCCCCCATTTGATGAAACCAGCAATAAGGCGGTTGTACACTAATAAGTCAGAATTTAGATTGCTATCACCCACAAAAAGAAACAAAGAAAGCGCCATTTCCGCTTGATTCATGCGGAAAAGATCCTTTAGAATAAACTTATATGCCGGTCCATCCAGCATTTGACCTTGTCTACGCATGTCATCTAAAAGTTTGCGTCCATCATGGAAACGTGCAACCAAGAACAAGCTCCGTATCATGGAGTCATAATCGGGTCTCCATCCTTTTACAGACATTTCATGATAAGTAAGCATGGCTTCGTCCATCTTCTTACTAATGCAGTAACCATTTAAGAAACTGGTATAAGTAGCAACATCAGGGGAGAGATCTCTTGACATCATTAGAATAAGAAGTGCCTTTGCTGCAGCCATGTCACCCTTCAAACAGAGAGCATCTAAAATTAAATTGAATGTTACAAGGTTTGGATCAATATCATTCTCTTGCATGTAGTAGAGAACAAGGCGGGCTTCTTTGATCTTGCCTCGAGTGCAAAATGCATTAATGACTATATTCAAGGTTTCCACATTCGGCTCAATCCCTTTAGATGGCATCTCTTGTATCAGAAGAGTTGCATCAGTCCGAACGTGTAACTTACAAAGGGCAGAAATCAATGAGTTGTAAGTGACAACATCTGGTGAGATGCCATGTTGGGAATCCATGTCTTTCCAAAGTTTGACAGCATCCTCCAACATTTTCTCAGCCAAACGAGTATTAGAATCGAAAAAGCGAAACCCTCTAAGCATTGCATTGTACTCAAAGCACTCCGGTGGAAAACCTTTTAGTGTTTTGTAGGCATGGTCACTTAAACGGAAACTACAAAGCGCTTTAATCATTGTATTGTACATAGGTAAATTTGGTTCACAAAGTTTGTGTTTGACCGATTTCTCAAACAATGTTAGGGCCTCAGGAATCTTATCTTCAAAGATGAGTCCATCTAAGAGTATAACAAAAGTGTAGACATGATAAATATTAATACCTCCTTGCTTAAAGTTGCAGCCTAAAATGGAAAAGGCGTAATTGGTACGATACAATCGGCAACAAGACTTGATTACAGTTTCGACATCATCAACAAGAGAACATAACTGTTTGAACATATCAAGTGAAGCAGAATAATTTTTCAATTCAGTAACAGTTTCTAAAAGGCGAGTAAACTCTGCAGTAGGAGGCAGAGGCTGTTGCTTTATCATTTCATTAAACAAATATGACACATCTTCATAAACTTTAAAATTGTGTAGTGCAGATCCAGGTTGAACATCATTTGATGGGTGAATTAGTGCAGTTCCAGGTTGAACATCATTTGAGGAGTGAATTAGTGCAGTTCCAGGTTGAACATCATTTGAGGAGTGAATTAGGGAAGCTAAGAGTGTCTTGTGAGGACCAAATCCTACACCTAATGAGAAAGGGTTTGGATGTTTAAAGAAAGATTTAGTACCTTTGAGTTTAATGAAAGCATCCACAGCTGATTTTTTTGCCAAATTCATCATCATCGTCAGGTCAATTTGCTTCAACCATACGCCGCCTCAGTTTGGTCACGTGTCTTTCATATCTTTACCCTACT
>BQNB010082333.1:0-23065 GCA_026074375.1 Tanacetum coccineum | reverse complement strand
TTTTATGTTACAATAAAAGATCAAAAGTCAAAAAGTCAAATCGGACCTAAAAAGTCAAAATTTTAAAATAGTCCTTTAAAATTTCAAAAATTACCGGATGTTACACATTGCCATGTCTGGATGTTGTGCTCAGATACTCTGGATGAGATCACAGCTTACAGACTACTGCTTTGTTTTCAATAAGATTCCCTTGTATTGTGACAATCGCAGTGCCATTGCGCTTTGCTGCAATAATGTCCACCCCTCCCGGTCCAAGCACATTGACATTCGATACCATTTTATTCGAGAGCAAGTTGAGAAAGGTGTGGTTGAATTGTACTTCGTGACGACGGATTATCAGCTCGCGGATATATTCACCAAAGCATTACCAAGAGAGCGGTTCGAATTTATCCTCCCGCGTCTTGGTATGAAGAGTATGTCTCCGGAAACTCTTAAACGTCTTCAGGAAGGAGAAGAGGAGTAAAGGATGGTCCTCCTATATCCTATGTAAATATGTATATAGCTAAAATCTAAAAAGAAAATACAAAAATATAAAACCTACAAAAACCATAAAAAATTAAAAAAAAATAGAAAATACCAAAAATAGTTTTTCAAGACATGTCTTCCGTTTATCGATAACATTTACGGACCTAGAAATGTCATTCAATAATGACACGGGTCTTTAAATGAAGCTCGAACGGAAGTTCAAACTTTTCAAAACATGTCTTTATGGCTTGCAGTTATTTCAGACTGCAACCCGTTTTTCAAATTGAGGAAAGCATGTCGCCAAAAAGACGGCTGTTCCTGACAACGGGTGATTAAGTTCTCCCGGGCATGGATTACTTCATATCCATGCACCCTCGATCTAGTGTACGTTTCAGTGCATTATTTCTTGATACAGAAGAGAAGTCTTCGTTCTTTTTATCCAAATGATTTTCCGTCTATGATTCTTCAGAAAATTATTTGTATCTCACTCGGTGGAAAAGTGTTGTATGAAAATCAATCGGACTTGGATCTCTCAAAATTTGACTCTCAATCAACGACTACAGCTCTTTAAATAGAAAACGGGTCATTGATTGAGGGGGAGAGTGTTTTTCAAATTTATGACACTTAACGGGCATTTTAACTCATCAAATAATTAATTGATTGGAAATAGTTTGCGTATTGAACGGGGTTTCAAATTAAAGGGGAGTTAAAGTCATTTTAACTCAAAAGGCCAAAATTGTCTTTATGTTGTGAGTTTAGGGTCTTATGTGCAATGTGCTAAATGTTTCCTAGGCTTATATAAATATAAGGACCTTTTGTGTTTTTTTCTGAAACTTGAATAGTCTGTTTTAATACATTGAAAAGGATTTTGGAAGTTAAGGGACTAATTCTGCCAATTCATGAAACCTCTAAAGTATAAAAAGAGGTCAGCGAGTTATGCATATTTTACAGCGAGTTGGTTAGCAAGGTATGTGTATTATCTTGGTAGCGAGTTGGGTGATATTATAATTTAAAATGTTGTCTTTTAGGAGTATTTGAGAATTATCAGTATGCTTTTTGCCATAATTATTCCAAGGTTGACTTCCATTGACCTCAGAATTGACCATATCCATTCTAACATCATATATATATATATATATATATATATATATATATATATATATATATATATATATATATATAATATAATATATATATATATATATATGTATGTATGTCTTGTTGTTGGATTTGTCTATGCAGATACTATGGCTGACTTGAACATTCATGCTGATATTGCACCTGCTGAACAAGCTCCTGCTGTCGCACCATCGACCAGAACGGATGATCAGATTCTTCCGTCAAGCAAATGGGTGCCCATCGGCAAGAGTAACATTGTGCTCGATGTACAGAAGTCCCAAAGGAATCCTATATTCTCAATTGTTGTGCCATACTGAAAAACACTAATTTCTTCAGGGCCTTCACAGCATCATCCACGATTCCTGCTATCTACATTTAGCAGTTTTAGGACACCATGTGCTTTAACTCATCCACAGGATTGTACAGCTGTTAGTTGGATGAGCAATGGTTCAATCTACACAAAGATATTCTCAGAGATGCACTCGATATCACTCCGACCAATGAAAACAATCCCTTCGAGGCTCCACCTTCTAGTGATACTGTAATTGAGTATGTCAACACTTTGGAATACCCCAGCACGCTCAGGAACGTGTCTGCAATGTCTGTTAATGCTCTCTATTAACCATGGAGAGCCATCCTGTCTATGATCAACATGTGCCTCACAGGTAAAACGGCTGGATTTGACAGGCCAAGACATCTTGTGCTTCAGATTCTTTGGGGTATCACTCATCACTCCAACATTGACTATGCTGAATGGATTTGGGAGGAGTTTGTTCAATCCATACAAACCTTCCTCATTGACAGGAAGAACTTAGCCACGGAAGCTCGCAGAAAGAAAAAGACCCTTCATCTGCTAATTCCAAATGTTAGGTTCACCAAACTTATCATCCACCACCTGAGAACCAAGCACAACATACATCCAAGAACTGGCTCGCCTCTTTACTATTCACACGAGGAAAGCGTTCTGAACACCCTCAGGTTTATTGGAAAGGATGGAAGGGAAGTCTTTGGCATGCCAATATCTGATGCTCTTCTCACTGATGAAATCACAAGTGCACCTTACTACATTAGATACCTAGAGCATGTAGCTGAGTATCAACATTGTCTGGATGAAGAACACAGTAAAGCAGAGGTAGAAGGTGTTACCGAATCTCCTAAAGCTGCCAAGGCTACTAAATCCAAGACAGCTAAGCAGACTAAGCCCTCAGCACCTAAAGCATCTAAAGTCACAAAACCACCCAAACCAACACCAACAACAACTAAACCCTCCAAGAAAGACCAAAGTAAAAAAGCATAAACTAGTCAAGGAGACATCTAATGCACCATCTCCCATAAAATGATCTAAAGCTGGTAAGGTGATAAAGCAGCGAAAGCCAAAGAGCCCTCTGCAGTTGGTTGATGAGTTTGTTGACGAAGGTGTTCCAGAACAGGAACCTGTTTATGGTGATGAAGAAGCAGACATTCAACGGGCCATGGAACTAAGCATTAAGGAACAAGCAGAAGGTACTCAGGGACTGGCTCGTCCGGTGGTTATAAGGGAACCTGACTCTAGGAGAATTCAACCGCTTCCTGATGTACAGGGAAAGGGAAAAGTGAAGGTCAGCGATGAACGTAGCTCTTGATCTTCTCACCCTTCAGACACCAAATAAAAAGATCACTGCTGAACAATATATCTTCCAGAGGCTCACACCTACCACAACTGAACCCTCTAGTCACGCTGAATCTCCTTTATTGTATGCGAAACTGGGTCTGACTAATAGTGAGACGAAATCTGATGAGGAAGCGTCTCCTGAGATTAATGCTGGAACTTAAGATGAAGGCCAGGCTGGACCAAACCCTGGTGAACAAGATGAAGGCCAGGCTGGACCAAACCCTGGTATACAAGATGAAGGCCAGGCTAGATCAAACCCTGGTGATGCTACAAAGTCCCAACCTCAGTCAAGTCATGCTGTTAATGATGGACCAAACCTTGAACACATGGACTTCGAGGTCACTAATGCTTCAACTTAACAAAACCCTGAGCAAATGGATGAAGAGTTTACTACAACGGCTTACCCAAGTGTTCAGGAAAACCTCAAACTCCCAACTGAAGATCAAGTGATACTTGAAGGACCTGCAAGCTCCGCTGGAACCCTGTCTTCTCTACAAAACCTTGACAAGGAACTCAACTTCACCAATCAATTCCGTGTGGAGAAATCTCAGGAAGATGAACCTGATAAATCCAATACTGAAGCGAAGGTTCAGTCAATGGTCACGGTTCCCATTCATCAGGACACCTCTTCAGTTCTTCTAATGACCACTCCGGTTATCGATCTCACAATGTCATAACCTGTCTCCACAACGGTTCAAGCACCACTACCAACATCAACAGGAACTGTCACAACAATCACAACAGCAATTCCACCAACTCCTTAACCACAACAAAGCACCACAGATCCGAGACTTGTTCGTCGCATAGGCGAACTCGAACAACATATGGCGGACCTATTACAAGACAATTTAGCCTTGGGGGGAAAGGTTGGACAAACATGGAACACGGCTATACAACTTGGAGAAGCTCGATATTCCCCACAAGGTAAGCCAAGCTGTAGATGAGATAGTTACTGATGCAGTAGACTGGGCAATGCAAGCTCTATTACAAGCTCGCTTCAGGGATCTGCCCACTGTCGATATGAAGGAAATACTGCAATAGCGAATGTTTGAAGACGACTCCTACAAGGCTAATAATGTTCACAAGGACTTATATGAAGCCCTGCAGAAGTCCTTGGAGTTAGATTATTCCAATCAACGTCTTGCTGATCAGGAGGAAGCTCGTAAAAAACGACAAAAGAGACGTGACGCACCAAGATCTCCTTCTGGGTCTCCACCATCACAGCCACCTCCTCCGCCTCCTCCAGCAGGCGCATCTGGTGCTCTAGGTACTTCAGAAGCATCGGGGTATTCTCAGTTGCCGCCACCTCCATCTCCTCCATCTACTGGTACATCTAGATCTACTCCGCAACAGGGCCATAAAGTTTCGAGTTCATCCAAGACTACAGCCTCAGCTCAACAATCTATGGCTTAGACCACATCTGATACTAGATATGAGTCAACTGGCATCGCAAGGGCTCAAGAGCTATCTTCTTCAAATGATATGATGCATGATGACTCTGCTCCCGATGAACATGTACAGGTATCTGATGATCAAGACTTCGGGAATGATCACACACCAGTACCTGCTGATTCAAGAAAAGACTGGTGGAAACCACTACCTGAAAAGGAAATACCGGCGACTCCTAAACCTACTTGGACCATTCCTTCTTCCAACAAGTCAGATGTGGAGAATAAACTGGGCCTCTGCGCTGGCCATAACCTATGAGCCCCCAGCTGAGAACTCCCTGCTTGCAAATATTGGAGACATGACAACCTTCCTGAACTCGTACTGCCAAAGAAATGAAACAAACTTGCATACGCAAGCCAAATTTGAAGACAGGCATATGAAGTGTTGTTAAAGCCTTAATACCCAGATGTAATTCACCTTCGTTTCAGATGAAGGAGTGTCACAAGATGCTCCACAGAACAGGATGACTGGGCATTCAGAAGTAAATTCAAGATCAGATCAATAGTTAATCGACCACTGCCTCTCGGTGGTCCTCCAAGTCATGTCACTATTCAAACAGAATTCTTCTTTAATAAAGACTTGGAGTATTTATGATATGGCAGCAAGGGAAGCTGTCATGCACTCTCGATTTCCAAGATGAAGGCTGCAAGCTATCCTGACTTTGGTCTTGAATTACTAGTGCCTGAGCAAATGTGGATTGATGATGTGTGTATTTATGACGTAAGTGCAAAATATGGCATCTCTCACTGGTGGTTTACTCGACAAAAGTTCTACATTGACAGACATGAATCTCTGTCATGTCAAAAAGAGGTCCGAACACACATGCGGATTCTCAGTGTAGTCAAAATTAAAGCCTACTCACGATACGGATATGACTACTTGAGCGAAATTGTCCTTCAAAGAGTTGATCACCAAGAACACAAGATTGCTGAAAAAGATTTTAAGAACCTGTATCCCAGTGACTTTGAAGACCTGAATTTGCTCCTTTTTAAAGGTCATCTTGATCATCTTTCTGGTTCAGACAAACAGATGCTATCAACTGCTGTTAACCTGTGGACCCGTAACTTAGTGATTCGATAGCGGGTTAAAGACTTCCAACTTGGTATTGAAAGCTACCAAACTCAGCTGAACCTCACTAAACCATGATAGGACGCTACAAGATACGAGTTCAAGCATGATTATACCATCGTTGAGTCTCCTCGAGCAGTCATCTTCCTGATCAACAACAATGAACGAAAGATCACGCGGTTCAACAAAATATACAAGTTTAGTGATGGCACATTGACACGTATTCTGGAAACACTGGATTACAGAGTCAAGGAATTCAAGATCAAGCGGCTCAATCCGGGTATGAATACGCGCTTCTGGACTGAAAAGGACGTGACAATGGGGGGGGGGGGGGGGGGGGGGGTGGGGGGGGGGGGGGGGGGAAGGGGAGGCAAAGTAGTTCATTACGATAATTGAAAGGCTGACTGAAGACAATAAGGATCAACCGAAAAAAAAAAACCCCCCCCCCCCCTGGAATGCTTTGTTGGTGGACGTGTTTGTGATAGTGACGGACAAAAGACTGTTGCAGAGGACAGTATGACTCATTCATACTTGATTTAAACATGTCAGGTCCTGTTTTTCATATCATAATCTTGTACATCAATAAGTAGTGTGGTAATCAGTGTTATGTGTCAGTTTAATGAATTTTTCATGAGTTTCTCGTTAAACTCCAAATCATTTATAAACTCATCATAACTGACACTAACAGAATCCCTCATTAATTGAGGGGGAGCATATATAGGTTCCAATATCGGCTTGTATTTAATCAGACCACATTTTCTCCCAAATTTTCTAACATATTTAAATCAATTGAGATCCTAAATCTCAAAGGGTTTGAAATTTTTGATCAGGGGAGAGAATGTGATTTAAATATTAAATCTGATAAAAATGTGATCTATTAAGACTCAAGCAGGTACTCCTCCCTCCATGTGCCAAACAATTTCGAATATCGACGCACATGTTGAGGGGGAGCAGTTTCATGAATCAAAACAATCGAGGTACTAATGCTTTGATGTTTACATCGCCCGTACCTTGATTGATTTTCAAATGGTTTTATGGCGAAGAGAACAGTACCAAAAGACCGACCCTGTATTTACTTTATCGGAGTTATAAGGATGGTATGGTTAGGTACATGTTCCCATGATCCCGCCAGAGCCGGAGGGATCTACCCAGGGACAATCCACTAGTTAGTGTAGAAGTCCTTAGGTATGATTACAAAAGGAGTAATGTGAGAATAAGGGAATAGTGCGGACTGAGATGGAGCTAGTACTGGAACATACCCAACAAGGTATTAGTAATGAAGTCTCGGTAAGCACTGAAGGGGTTGAAGAATGAAAAAGAAATGTTAAGATAAAGGGTGAAAAGAAAGCAGCCCTCCTTAAACATTAGGCAGAAACCGGGTCACTACATATGCTGTCAGAATTACATGGTTGATTGCTGACATTGAAGACAAGTATCATGGACCCAGTGATACGCTGCACAACCCTCCCTAGCCACTCAAGATCCCTCAAAGGATTCTTGTTTCATTTCTCACGGAGATCAATACATTTCTATCATCTCTCTCACTCCGAGTTAGATGATATTGAAAAGGTGGCAGTCCGCTCCAGCCTCCGACTACTAAAACCAAAAATGCACTATAGAGTCTAGAGCCATGAGATCATCCATAAATCTCGTTAGGACACTAATACAAACTATGCTTGCTCATCACACACTGTGATTACAAGTAAGATTTTAAGAGTCCTACGCATTATCCTCGTGGTATTTCCAGAACATCCGAGTGATACGAAAGTACTCACAATGAAGATGGAAATCCTTCTAGAGCCAACATCAAACAAGCTCTTGGTAGGTGACATGTGAGATCTACTATGGATTAAACTTGTGACAAATGGAAAGCAACAATGGTGTGATTCTTTATGAATCAAACTTGTTCTAGGCAGTGAATTGACGAATAGTTTTTGAAAAACCTTTTGATGTGCTCAACAATTGTTTTTTGAGCACATTGACTGTGTATATCTTTCAAAACAAATATGTTTCTGATGAAATTTGATTTTCTGATATAAAACCGTCGATGTGTCATAAAAACTCTTTTCTGAGTGACACACGATTGACTTTCAAATCAATTTTTCATTAATCAGTGGGTTTCTCAATTCACTAGTTCACTCACTTCGTGCTTTGTCTACTTTGAGACGCTCCGGTTTGAGAATGGCTAGCACAGCTGTGAAACCCTGTCAAGGAGATTCTTCGGAATCATACCTGATGACAGGCAATATTTATACTGAATAACGGGGAACCATGGTTCTTGCAACCTTATTCGACGAAAGTAAACAAAGTCACTTTCGTTTGTTTATCACTAACTTATACTTGTAGGAATCCCTGACGGTAGATGGTAGCAGCTAACGGTCAGAAACAAGTCAATTCACAAACCTCATGCTCACACTTAATATTCCTAATCAAAGACATCATGATAACTGAAAGACCTATAACACAGCTTCCGCAACTCTGATGAGTACAATCATGATCTAGAAAAGTGTGAGCATGCTGGTCTGAAGGTCACAACATCACATGGAGGCAATAATACCATAAGGATGATTTAGAGATTTACTGTGGCTGATGATCTCAAAGAATGCTCAAAGATCACACAAGTCAAAGGAACTATGCTCAAAGACTACTACAGTATGTACAAAGTAATCAATGCATGAAGAATCAAAGACTACGAGCTGAACACAAGAAATAGATAGCTGAGCTTAATTTAGTATTTTTTGGGGTGACCTCCCTTAGGGGGAGATTGTTAGATATTAGAAAAAGATTTGGTCACCCTGTGTATTTTACCGTTTATTGTTGCTTGTAGTTAAGTAGTTAATGTATAATGTTCGATAATGGGCCGGGTAGTAAACCCAACATGTTAGCCCTTACCAAGGCCCTAGGCCGGTTACAATTAAGTATAAAAGCCTCTTCCATGCCATGGAAGAGGTGGGTTAGTCATTTTATTTATACAAGTTCATTTTCTCACTCTAGAAAGCTCTCCCTCACTTTCTCTCTCTAGAACTTGGCTAATCCTCTAGTCATTCGAGTGTGTTATGATTTCTAATATCCTACAGTATATAACTTACAAAAGAACAAAATTATGAATTGAAGTTTCGTGCATAATATAATATCATGCGTATCGACATGTTATATAATATGTTACTTATAATGTTTATTATTCTCATTAGAATATGTTCATATAGCTTTTTGTATTAAGGTTCGATTTGTGTTAATAGTTTGTTAAATTAGTTTACATGATAAGGTAATTGATTTACTGGCTGATTTTTAGGTTTTTAAATAGGATAAATTGATGTGTTTTGTTATGTTTATTCATCACCTATATTAGCAGTTGTTAGTAGGTTTATTAGTCAGGTTATGATATTATATTGATTTGTTCGGTTAGGTTGACTTTGGTTTTAAGCATGTTAGATCAGTTTATGCGTTTAATGTATTGTGATTTGAATTTTAATAGGTGTTTCATAATACTCATTGGTTTTGTGATTAAATTTATTTGAGGCTCTTAAGTTAGCTTATGCTGTTATTTTGAATTAATGTGCTTGTTAGCTTATGCTATTATTTTGAATTAATGTGCTTTTTTGTTGTGAGCTTTTGCTTGACTTAACAACTGAACACTATTGTTGATAGCTTATATGACAGCCTGAGCTTTTCATCCACATCATCCTCGACAAGGCTACCAACACCTTGACCATTGTTGATAGCGTAGTTTGAATGACCAAGGCTGGTGACTCATGATTGTTGCCTCACCTCTCGGTTTGATCACTGTGAGTATATGAAAGAAAGCTAATTTCAGTTTCAAAATCCTGTATGTTGTATATGTTAAATTGAGTTTGCATGATCTTATTCATTTTTGTTATCACCTGTCATTTGATTAAACGTGCATTGTTGATTTGTTTTTCTAGAAATTTAGGAAGGCTGAAGCGAATAAAGAAAAAGATGTGGATTATTTGTCTTCCATCGAGGTACTTCTTGCTTGCTAACATATTTGTTATAAAGTGAAACACGCACACGCAGAGGCTTATGCTTATTGGCTGCTAATTGAAGGAGCTCTTGTGTATAGGTATTGATTGTTGATCGTGTTGATGTCATAGCAATGCATGTAAACTGTCAGGATAAAACATCTTTCGACTCTTTTCTATTGCTGTTTTTTATTTTTATTATTATTAATTTTTCAACATCATTTTTGCAGAATTGGTCCCATTTGAATATTGTTGTTGAGCATTTGAATCTTATACCATCAAAGCAACACAGGACCAATATAATGCGCATAAGACCATGGTATTACTCTATACTATACATTAAGCAAGCTTGAATTTTTTACCATATACATTAAACAAGCTTGAATTTTTACCATATTTTATGTATGTGTTCTTAAGCTGCTTAATGCATAGGTACCTTGATGGACAAGCTCGGTTTTATCGGCAAACAATTATTTTAGGATCTCATGTAAATCCATGTATGGCTACGGGGACGATAAAAGTTTCATAATAGATAGATGTGGGGTTATATATTTATCTAATATATGATTACTTTTGAATCTATCTTGATTTGTTTTTGTTATTTTCATTCACCAGATATTAATGTTGTGTTTAACAAGCACTGCCTCAATTACAAAGGAAGGTTGATAATTTTATTTCTTATTTATTATATGACTTGCATTCCCGCAGTCGCACATGAAAGAAGATAACTATTGAATGTTAATGTGTGATAAATAAATTTACCGTTGCATCTTGTAATAAATATTACCAATTTTCAGGTCCAAGTTTCTGATAGAGAACTTCCCTACTTACAAAGGTTTCTGAGCTACAATCCAGGTTACCAACCCATAGCTTATATATTCCCTTTAATTGTTTTTAGTCTGAATTTTGTTTTTGATTACGTAACTTTTTACTTATACAGGTTAACAAGCTTGTCTGAGGAATTGACCACTGAAAAATTAAAATAAGTACATGTGAGCTAGCGTAGTTCTTGTCTTTTATCTCACAATATAAACCCATGTGTAGAAGTTTTAAAACGAGATAATCTGAAGTTCTATCTATTAGTTAGTCAGATCATATTTTCCGGGTCAAGTATTAATTATAATTAACTACTGGTTCAGTTACAAGAGCGAGTTGATGCTATTACAAGTGAGAAAGACGGGTGGATAGGTGAAGTGATGCTTGATATCGTCCTGGACATACAAGTGATGTAATGTTGTTTATTCTGATAAAGAGATATATCTTCTTTATATTGTGAGATTATTAGCCTATTCTTCATATTTATCTGCCGTTGTTTTGTTAGAATGTTGTGTTATTTGATCTTTTTTAATTTTACGGGTTTGGTTAAAGAGATTTTCTTCAATCTCTGTTGCAAGTAAGTTATTTGTGTAATCTATTTTTAAAAAAATTATGTTATTTGGCTTTGATGTCACTTATTGCAGTTATGCGTTCCATGCCAATCTACTTGAAATAGTTGATTTTCAGGTACCTGGTGATGACAACAATGATGATAGTTAGACATTTGAAGACTTTAAAGAAAAGATTATGAGTGACAAAAAGGAAAGGGAACCCTTAAAGGAAATACTTTCTTGCAACTAAAAGAAGGCGTTTGTTTTATCGGTGATATTCACCGTCACGCTATCTGTAAGTAATTTAGTATTAAATTGTTCAACCACACAAAAATTTACGAAAATATGCACTTGCACATCGAAAGCACGTTAAATGGGTCAACAGGCCGTCCTGTCAACCCATTTAAGCTTTAAAAGAGTTTAAATAGTTTTATAGTTGAAAAGTTAAATATTGTAAAAGAGGGGTGGGTTAAACGGGTTGATAGTCAACTCAGTTTGGTAAACGGGTCAACCCATTGTGTTTACACAAACACATAAACCATTAGAACTAAATGACAAACATTGTCTCAAAAAAAGTTTTATGAACTGAACCCGCCCGTTTGGTGGGTTATGTTACTAGTTTTTTATATATATATATATAGTGAAATTCGGGTTATTCGGGTCAACCCAAGAACCGAACCAAATTTAAATTCGGTGTTCAGTTCGGTTGAATTCTAGTTTCGTTTGCTTTTCGAGTTGACCTAAAAAGAATTAACCGAATTAACCAAACAACTAGATAACCGAACTGATCAACACCCCCATGTAAAAATTACATTTTGCTAAACTCAAAATTTTGGCCCACTATTTTTTATTCTTATGAAATTCGGACCATGTCCAAAATTTGAGATAACCCATAATCCTAAACCTAAACCTAAACCTAGATATAAAAGTATCACCACTTTCACAATTTAAGCCAAATGTAGCTACCACTTGCGTCTACAACCAAAATCATAAAATTAGCAACATCCCTTATGCTTTCTTTCTCTTCTAAACAGATTCACACGAACATGCAATCTCACCTTCCCCTTTTTAAACCCACAATTTATTCTAAACCAAATTCTTTGGAAAACCAACAGCATAAACCACTAATCATTCTTAACAGGTTCTTATAGTGGTTTAGGTAAGATTTTTATTTATTTTGAAGCAAAGATCAAAGATGGGTTAACTCAAATCTATAAAGATTTTTTGCGAGATCTTTGTTTTCTTGGTTATGTTATATATTTTTTTCAATGTTCTCTATTTACAAAATACGGAGTACAAAAAAACATGGTCTCAAACTTTAGAGGTGGTTGAAGATTTTGCAGTCAGAGCCGGTAAGACCTAATCACCACCTTTTACTCTGTCAGATGCGTGACCTTTTACCGTGTCTGACTCACCGTAGAAAAAACAAACAAACACCATGTCTGATAGCGTCTGACTGAGGTAGTAGTCAGAGGCAATCAGATGTTTTTTATACTGAGGTAGTTGGGATGGATAGTGTAAGCGATGTCATGTACAACTTTGATATGGCTTCAGTATATCTGATCACTTTATATTATATAAAATGTAGTTGTGTTTGTTACACAAATTCTAATTCTTTTATTATGGTGTCCATCCTATGGATCATTCAGATACTTTTTTAATTAGTGTTCTCGTGATGTGGGTTAGTTAGAATAGTTCAATATAAGATTTTGTGCCAAGTTAAGGGGTACGTCTTGTAGGTCATTATCTAAGAAGAAATGATTAATTTCATTAATTGATGACGTATAGTATGAATAACAGGCTTATTGGGCTTAAATCGTACTACACACATTTAGGCCCAGGCCTAACACAACAAAACATACGAGCTGCCACTTAGCCCAGGGATAAGTTGGATGCGGATTGGATGTCCCAAGACGCACACAAATAAGATACTTCCACAACACGTATGCGGAAGGTGATCTGTGTCTGCAACCACGATTACAAGCGGATCCTTGCCCAAAAAGGGTCCCTCTCTGGCCACTAATAATCATAAGCGAAATACTAAGAAAACCTAGTATTGGGCTCACCTATAAAAGGGGGGTCTTCGACACTCCAAAAGGTATGATTTTCTAACTCGCATTTACACACAGATACTCTAAAATTCTCTGACAACATGATTTCTTACTCTCACGCCGGAGCTTAATCATGGGGTCCGTCCCCACGGTAAGGTTAATGGTTTATATTCTTTCGTGCAGGAAATCAACTCATTACTTGGTTTAGTACAAGATCCAATCCATCAACAGCTTATTGGCCTAGCCCAGTAAGCATCCTAGCTCCATCTCATATTCCGTCATACTTTTTGTACTAACAAGTTGGCGCCATCCGTGGGACACAGTACACAACTACGTTCCTAAAAATACTCACCATGAGCACCCATTTAGGCCCCTTTCCTACCGCACCCATGTCCGCCGTGCAAAACACAACATGACAGGGAAAAGAAATATCACAAGGAAATCTGAATGGGGCCGCATCCGATGCAGCCCTCAGGGAATATTATGATAAATATTACAACCAGTTGTTGCCGATCCTGGCTGAGAAAATGCACCAAGAAAAGGTACAGAAAGAAAAAATCAAGGCAGTGAAGGCCCGTCTCAACTTCGAGGAGGTCTTACAGTATTCCGAGTTAGGGACACCAAGCAGAAGAAGGGACTTCAAAAAAAAGGCCCGGATCTAAACGTATCTGCAGCGTATCCGGAAGCCCTCAACCAAGGCGCGGCCGATCCAAATCACCAAGAAAGAGAGGTCTAAAAAGGGAGACAATGTTCAAAAGGCTAGAGAAGGGTGTGTTCCACAGGTTAGGAGACAAGGAAAAGAGTATGTCCTCATACTCAAACGATTCAAAGCATCAGTCGTACCATAGCAGCCGCAGAGGTGAATTACACGTCAATGGAAAAATTGGTTCTGGCACTGGTGCATGCCAGCAAGCGTCTGAAAAGATACTTCCAAGCACACCCAATTATAGTGGTCACAGACCAACCCATAAAGCAAGTGCTGTCAAGACCAGAAGTAGCAGGAAGACTACAAAAATGGAGTATAAAGTTGGGAGAATATGCCATACACTATAGACCAAGTGTATCCGTTAAAGGATAAATCTTAACAGACTTCATAGTCGAACGACCAAAAGAGGATTCTCTGGATGCTTCAATGGAGGTCAAGGAAGAGCTTCCGAAGCCATGGATTTTGTTCACGGACGAATCATCTTGTGCGGACGGTTTCAGAGCAGGACTGATACTCACAAATCCAGAAGGAACAGAATTCACCTATGCTCTAAGATTCAGGTTCGAGGCAACCAACAATGAGGCCGAATATGAAGCTTTATTTGCAGGATTAAGGATAGTGGAACAAATGGGTGTGAAAAACCTACAAGCAAATGTGGATTCACGATTAGTGGCCAACCAAGTCAACGGAACCTACGTAGCAAAGGAAGCAGATATGATCAAATACCTAGAAAAGGTAAGGACACTTACCAACAGTTTCAGAATGTTCTCAATCAAACAAGTTCCCAGAAGCAAAAATAAAAAGGCCGATGCACTGAGCAAAATAGCATCCACCAACTTTGCACACCTAAGCAAACAAGTGTTGGTTAAGGAACTCAAAGAGAAGTCAATAAGCGAGATGGAAGTATTGGCAATAGTGGAAGAGGAAGGAGACACGTGGATGACCCCAATTTACGAGTACCTTATTGAAGAAACTCTTCCAGCAGAGGTGAACAAGGCAAGAGAGGTACAATGTAAGTCACAGCGGTTCGCCGTGATCAATGGGGTCCTTTACAAGAAATCTTTTCTCGGACCATAGCTACGATGCGTCGGGTCGCTTCAAGCAAATTATGTTCTAAGAGAAATACACAAAGGATCTTGTAGCATGCATGTGGGAACAAGATCCGTAGTGGCTAAAGCTCTGCGAACCGGATACTATTGGCCTACCATGCACAAGGATGCAAGGATGTTGATAAGGGCATACCAAGACTGTCAGGTTCACTGGCCTATCCCAAGAAATCCACAACAAAAGCTGACCCCAATCACATCCCCATGGACATTTTACAAATGGGGAACTAACATAGCCGGACCTTTCCCAGAGGGTCCCGGTAAAGTCAAATTCTTAATAGTAGCCATTGACTACTTCACAAGGTGAATTGAAGCAAAACCAGTTGCAACCATAACGGTTAACCAAGTCAAAAAATTTGTATAAGATAATATAGTTTGCAGATTTGGACTCCTAAAGAAATAATTTATGATAATGGAAAGCAATTCCGAGATAACCCATTCAAAGATTGGTGCGAAAAGTTATGTATCCGCTAACGTTTTGCTTCTGTAAAACATTCGCAGGCAAATGTGTTAGTAGAGAGGGCAAACCGGAGCTTAGGAGAAGGAATCAAAGCAAGGCTAGAAGCAAGAAGCAAGAATTAGATGGAAGAAGTCTCTCATGTTCTATGAGCACATCGCACTATGATCAAATCAAGCAACGGGGATACTCCATTTTCACTAACATATGGGACAGAGGCAGTTATCCTGGCAGAAATTGGTATGCCCACGCTAAGGACAGTGGAAGTAGACATGGTGCAAAAAGATGAAGCTTTGGAAATAAATATGGATCTATTAGAAGAAATGAGAGAACAAGTAGCAATACGCGAGGCAAAAAGCAAAGCAAAAATGGAAAAATACTACAACTTAAAGGTCCGCAGCACAAGCTTCAAGCCAGGAGACATCGTGTACCATAGAAACGATGCAAGCCGTACGAAAGAAGGAGGAAAGCTAGCCCCCAAATAGGAAAGACCATATGAAGTAACAGAAGCATTAGGCAAGGGCGCGTACAAGTTAAGAGATCGCGACGGAAAGCAACTTTCGCGAACATGGAATGTCCGCAATCTTAAGAAATGTTACATTCATGAAATGTAAGCACCTCACTCATGCGGACTCCACAGTGGGGGGAAATGCATTTTAATTTATCTTATCTTGTAATGTCTTTTGAAATTTTAATGAAAAAGCGAAGACTAGCTACCTTCACAAGTTTATCTTGGTTTTTTTTACTTTGCAAAGTTACTTATATATGTGAATAAGATGCGCACGCAAGGGCAAGACCCAAATGAATGTTATTCCGCATAACAAAAGGACGAGTAACCTAATAATCCACTCAACATACATAAGAGGTATTGCAAGCCTGATACCAGGAGAATAACCCACAAATATTCAAACAAGACTATCATTTTAAACATATCACTAACGATATCAAAGATAGCAATAATAACATTCAAACAGCAGGAATGTTAAAGTGTTACAAAATGAATCTAAGTATAAAAATCGCAACAAAAAGGCCACATACGACCGCGGTATACATAATTAGCAAAAGAAAACCTAGGAAGTACTGCAGTAAGCTCAACCAACATCAAAAAGCACCGTAACTAAAGCATGCTCGACTGACACGTTAGGAAGCACCATACTGAAAAGGGGCTCAACTAGGTAGGTCACGTTCCATAGTAGTATCCAGTTATTCCTTCTCAAAATCAACCAAGGGAAAGGAAGGAACGTCACCCTGATCATATGCACCCACAACCTCATAATCATCTATAGTAATAGGAGGAACAGAATTGTAGAAGCAAAAGTAGTTGATAAGGCAGTCGTAGTTGCGACAGCGACTGACACACTGTTGGAAGTACTCGCTGCACCAGTTAAGTTCTTGGCTGATAAAGGTTCAGCTACAGGAACCCAAACATCAACAAGGGCCGACCGTTGTGCCGCAACATTCTCCCTAATCTTCTCTATCCGCGAATGGGAAACACCAAGGGCAAACGACAAAGAAGTTTCGCCAAGAATCACTTGATCTTTAGGCCTATGAATAGGAAGCATCACTTGTTCAACATCAGGCTGCAAATCGTTCATTCCAGGAGCATCAACAAGGGGACCTTCCAGGCAAAGTAGGTTCATAATATCCTCAACACTTGCATCCTTGTGAGACTTTAGTTCGACAAGCAAAGGGAAATCCACCTCACGGAGTCTTTGCAGGGCGGAATTAAAATCTGCTTCCGCAGCTGGATTATAAGCAGCAACATCCGCCAAACTCCTGCCTTGCCATGATCAATGCCAACCGCTAGTCCACTTTGCATTCCCTTCTTAATAGAGTGGCTGATGGCCATCTCCAAATCCAACTTAGCCACTTTATCATTGACAATGTTCATTTGAGCATCCTGTAAATCTTCAATCTACTCTTTCAATCGCTCATACCCTGAAATTTGATCACGAAGGACGAAACATGTAGTCTCCAACGCATGCACCTACAACAATAAGGGTTTAAACAAAAAGGGGAGAAAATTATATAAGGCATTCAAATTCTGGGGTACATACATGATCCATAAGGCCATCATTTTAAGACTTAAGGTAGGATACAATAACATTAAATTCTTTAAGCTCAAGATCCTTGGCAGAAACTAAAGATTAGAGCTTTGTGATTTTCCCATTAAGAGAATCCCTTTCATCCTCAAGAACCACACTTTTATGCTTTAAGGAATTCAGCTCATCAGCATGTGCTTTCTCTGCAGCTTCAACAACGGATACCTGAATACAAAGGCGAGCGGCCTCCGCTGCTTCAACTTCCTTTAGCAATAGCTGAGCTTTCAGGCTTTCAATCTCCTCATCCCTAGCTTTCAACAAGTCAGCTTGTCTCTCACACTAAGATTCCGGTATCCTCTTACTGAGACAATATTCGGTTCGCATCCTGACTTCCACGTTAAGACAAGCTTGACGAGCGGTCCCAACATTAAACTCCGTAAACAAGTAGTGATAATCCATCTTGCAGATTTGAGTAAATAGCACGGGGGAACAAAGTGGTCGATGAATTCCCAGGAGGTATCATGATCATCCAACAAACTATCATTAGATGCATTCCACTGCAAAACAAAAACCTCATGAAAAGTCTTAAAGTTTATCTCCCGAGAACCCATTGAAAGATCCTTTCCAGGAAGATGGGAAGGATCCGCTATGTCCGGTCTTATAGTACCCGCAGAACTGGATTCATGAAAAATGGAATGCTGAACCTGAGGAGTAATTTTGGCTGCAACTTCTAGAACAAGAGGGGTAGGAGCACTAACAGTAGTGGTGGTAATCACAGCCTCAATCATCACCGGAAGAGAAGTAACAGACCTAATAATAGAATTAACTTCAGCTTCAGAAGCATGTGTACTAGAGTGATGGGAAGAATCTGGAGAGAAATTGAACCTTTCAGCTGGACCAATGGTACGGAGATTAGCCCCGGTAACCGAGTCTGTAGGATCACCACCCTCAGGCTCCGGCGTGACAGATACTGGCGAAGTAACAAAAGGCAGGGTTGCCATAACTTTGACATCAACTTTAGCATTCAGAATACTACTTGCCAACAGTTCTTTGATGACAGACGAAGATTTACCGCCAGTGGCAACCCCACTAGAGGTTCCAGGATCCCCCCTTAATTTCTTGGGAGGATGGGAAGAACCACTAGCATCCGTAGCCGCTGGCTTTTTCTTGCGATGGCGTTTAGGCCTTTTAGTAGTCAGATTCTCAGCAGCAGCATCCTCAACATCCGTGACTGGTTCAATCGCAACATCATGGCCGCCACTGGCAGCGGAGTCCCCTTGATCCGTGCTGTCACCCTCACCAAACAACCTATCCATACTAGCCTCCAAATCACTTTTGGAGCGGGCTGGGGCAACCGGTAGGAGCGGAACCACACGCCCTATGATGGATTCTAGAAGTTTCTTTTCCCCCTCAGCACGCTCCCTCTCGTCAATCTTCACCTTAGTAAAAAGCAAACAAGTCCATATCTGCATAAACAAACAAATAAGTCAAAAACAAGGTCAAAAACTACAAGATACACAATTTATAGCACAAAAACCCACCCTCTCCATCGTCACGAAGAAACCTGGGATAAGTATCCTCATCTAAAGTATAGTAACGACTCATTCTGACCAAACAAAGGAATGGCTCCGGAAACTTCTGAAACGGAGCCGGATGAGCAATAAGGAAAGCATAATGGTCAACATTAAACTCAGTGGACTTTGGAAGAGGATCCCTAGAAATATTTTTATTAGTATGCCACGGATAGGAAACTAGGCAAGCAAAGGCATCGACCCAGAAGAAGTGGTCATTCCAGTGTTTGAGCAAATCTACGGGCTCGGTATAACATACACCAGAACTATTAGAGCGTTTACTGAAAGACATACAACCCTTATTTTTAGAGTTTACGTAAAAGCAGCAGAATAACCCAACTGTTGGCTCAATGTTATAAATGCGGCATAAAATCTCAAAATGAGAAACCTTGGCTGCCGAAATAACAGAAAGTTAGGATAGATTGATGTGAAAATACCGAAGCACATCAACAAGGAAAGTGGAAAGAGGTAGCCAAAAGTTGGAAAACTCAAAGAATCTAGTATAAACACCAATCTTCCCAGTGGGTCTTTCATGCATCGTTTGATTATGACTAGGTAATTGTAGATGAACAACCTCGGGAATGTGAAACTTATGACAAAAAGTGTCAAGGCCCTTTTGACTGAGGACAGACTTAATATATGTAATATTTCTCATGATGGAAAGTAAGAAAGATCAAAGCCTAACCTGAAAGCCTAAAAGTTCCTCGAAGAAGGGCACGATGCAGCAAAAACAATTAAAAAGCTCGATTTTTTTAACAATGGTGATAATGGTGGGAGAAGAGAAAAAGGAAATAGTGAAAGGTGAATCGGGTATTTATACCCATGGTATATTTAATTCAAAATATTCCCAGATGGGTACACGCGTCGGTCACATTCGAATGAACGGCTAGGATTAAAAGTAAAAGATAATGATAACAGTTAGGCAAGTGGACCACACAATCAAATCAGTCAGAATATGAAAGGCCAGGAAGAGTCCACGTCTCATAAGCTTCACCTAACAGGTACAAGGAAGCCTCGCGGAAGAAACAAATGACCACAAAAGAAGCAAACAACTACGAAAGCAACGCTGCACGTAATGAACGAACTAGACTAGGGGGACTTGATGACGTATAGTACGAATAACAGGCTTATTGGGCTTAAATCGTACTACACACATTTGGGCCTAGGCCCAACACAACAAAACATACGAGCTGCCACTTAGCTCAGGGATAAGTTGGCTGCGGTTCGGATGTCCTAAGACGTACGCAGATAAGATACTTCCGCAACAC
The DNA here is from genome assembly GCA_026074375.1 of Tanacetum coccineum. Lineage (NCBI taxonomy): Eukaryota > Viridiplantae > Streptophyta > Magnoliopsida > Asterales > Asteraceae > Tanacetum > Tanacetum coccineum. Next base: position 2,765 of record BQNB010082333.1, on the reverse strand, counting down.
GTATGCGGAAGGTGATCTGTGTCCGAAAATACGATTACAAGCGGATTCTTTCCCAATAAGGGTCCCACTCTGGCCACTAACAATCATAAGCGAAATAATAGGAAAACTTAGTATTGGGCTCACCTATAAAAGGGGGGTCTTTGACACTCCGAAAGGTATGATTTTCTAACTCGCATTTACACACACATTCTCTGACAACATGATTTCTTACTATCACGCCAGAGCTTAATCATGGGGTCTGTTCCCACGGTAAGGTTAACGATTTATCTTCTTTCATGCAGGAAATCAACTCATTACTTGGTTTAGTACAAGATCCAATCCATCAACAGCTTATTGGCCTAGCCCAGTAAGCATCCTAGCTCCATCTTATATCCCATCACACTTTTTGTACTAACAATAATTATGACCAGTTCAATGATTTAATAACATGTTTTGTACTTTAGTAATTAGCACACACTTTTGATTTAAGCATCTTTCTAGAAGTAATTATTCTTATCAATTTTAAATGTATTTGCAGGTGCTACTAACAATATTCGTAAATGAATACAATAAGGAGTTTAGCCAAGCATGTTAAAGGTAAAGAAAGAACAATAAAGAATCAAACAACAAGACATATTGAATGATTAAGATAGTCTTACTTGATTAAAACATGAATTAATGGAGGTACAATAGGGTTTTGAAGCCCTATAATCGTCCTAATAAGCTGCCAAATAAACTAGGGTTTGCCTCCCTTGTTTACTCTAAAGTTACACACATAAAACCCTAATTTTAGGTTTGTGTATATAGAAAAATTGCTGCGACGGCGTCACGTTTTAATCGTGACGCCATCGTGAAGTAGAATATTCTAGATCTTGGGCTGGGTCGTGCGAGCTGACGCCGTCATGCTTTCTTGTGACACCGTCATGGAATGAATTATGACGGCGTCACGTGTATCTTGTGACGCCATCTCCAGCCGCTGAGAACATAATCTTAAGAAATGTTAGTGTAGGTCCGTAGTCTTGTCGTTTCTTCTCCAAATGAGCCCAAGTCACGTGTATTTTCTCTAAATTCCTGCCAAATGCTAAATACCTAAAAAGGAACGATTAAGTACCTATTTTGGGCATAAATGCACGATTTAGGAGGTTAAATGACCCATAAAAGTGTATAAAATAACACCTCATAAAATACCCTTACACTTGGGATTTGCTTGTCCTCAAGCAAATGAGCTTTTTTACCTAGACAATAACAATATGAGGGTCATTTAACCTACTCTTTAAAAGTATTTTACAACACAACCTTCTAGACCTCGTAATTAAAAGCATAGAAAGTATATACTAGCACCTCACATAAGTGTTTAGGATCCTCTCTTTCTTTTGGGTGTATAATAAATTATAACATAATGGGGAAACTGAAAATCAACACTCATTACCTGCCACATCATATAAATTATCATAGGCTTGGTAAAGGATCAAACCTCCATCGCTAGGCGCAAGCATTATTCATTACTATCTAAGAGGGCTTTTAAAAGGGTTGTGGGGTGTAGGTGTAAGATAAAATATAATGGAAACAAAAACGGATGAGATACATTTGGGTGGCTTTGGGTGAATTTGGAGTAGAAGGGTTAGCTAATTATTTATAGGATTACACGTTGATTTGGTTGCTAAGACAAGACTCGAACGAAGATATACAAACTCTACACAACTCTACATCAATCTCTTTTCTTTTTTCTTTTCTATTTTTCTCTTTTTTTTTGAATAACATAATACATCACAACATGGGGTTTATAACATGTACCCCTACACTTGAGCTTTTACATGCTCGATATTTACAATCTAACTAATGACCCATATTGAGTTGGATCAAAATAACATGGAGATCATTTGACAAACATATGGGGGGGGGTATTGACTTAACTTTTCTTCCCTGTTCTTCCGCAAAATAAATACTACCATGAATCCCAATCGTCCCAAAACATTATTTATAAGGATAAGGACTTAGCAACCTTGTACTCAATAATTAACTTGGGTTAAAACAATAATGTACTAAAAGTGAGTACATACAAGGTAGGCTAAGGCGACTTGGGTGTAACAATTGGTTTAAGGGTGAACAATGCTCTTCATTAATAGTCCGGCTTAACCAGAAAATTACGAGAACTGTGAAAAAAGATAGGCTCAGAGGGTTGTACTAGGGGTATCCTACACTAAAAATGAGTGCATGGCAAATGTGTGGGATAGTTATATGATCAGTGTGACCATCATAACAATTACAGGTTTAAAACATGGGTTAATCCTAGTGCCTCTTATCCAGCAAATCCTCATACTTACATGCGGTCTCGGGATGCATCACAAAAATAAGTTCTAGAATTTAATATACTACCGGTACACTCATACGATTCTTTAAAACTATCTCAATATTCTAGAAAAGGTGACAAAGATCATACATACACATCCGTAACGACGGAATAGACACATATGTCAGCGTTTAAACCTTAAATCGAAATTGCTAAAGGTGGAATCATCTTGGGTATCAATAATGGATACTCGAATTTCTAAAGATCTAAAGGCGAACCTTACATTTTTGGGGTAGAATTCTAAGGGTTTTGTGCTAGTCATCTAAATTCCTATCCATGAGACGCTATTAATACTCAGTTTTCGTCGGTATGTGTCATAAAAATTTTTAAATTTTGGTTAAAATTACCTTTTTATGCCATGTTTCGATATATTAACTATCATTTTAAAGACAAAGCAAATGGAAATTAAAGGAATAGTTTCTAAGGCTTATTTCCC
>BQNB010082332.1:0-29360 GCA_026074375.1 Tanacetum coccineum | reverse complement strand
GTAGTGTTAGCATCTTAACTTGCATTTTATAATGATTTTGTTTTTTATCTTAGTTTGGGGCAGGTGAAAAATCAAGGACGATGAATTTATCATTTTAGTGTTTCTTGTTCCGTGAAGTTATAAATGCATAAAAATGGTAAAACGGGGAGCTTTTCAAAACTAGTGATTTCTCAATCTCCTTAGATGAACACTTTGTTACTTTTTAAGGTAATTAGTCTAAGGGGTTTGAAATTTTTAGTTTTCTAAGTGTGTGATTATGACATTGCATAACGACATAGCAATAGCTTAGTATGGGGGATTTTGGTATGTGTTTATTTAGACATACCTTTTACCTAATTAATCGAGCTAAAAAGACCAATAATGACCAAAAACTGATAAAAATACATTGTATTTGTATATTTTGTAGTTTGTATCTTGTAAGTATCGGATATTCAAAAAAGGAAAAAAAATAATGACAAAACGGACAAATTCGAGCACGAAAATGAAAAGAGCGCAAAAAAACCAAAGCCGAAGGCGTACCCATATTTTATGGACCAACCCGGGCCTACTTAATGGGCCGGGTCAGCCCACATACATCATATCATATACCTAAAATCCCAAAAGTCCATCAATATTATTCCTTAGCCCAAAATCATATTAATTAAACCAAATGTCCCAACCCTACCCTCGGTCAATCCAGTCAAACAAATATGAACGGGTCAAATAAAATAGTCAAAATTACTATACGTATTTCTCTTTCCTTCCCTTTCACTTTTACAGGGCAATTCACGAACCAGGGTAAATCATACACGCTTGTAAGGCTTCTAAAAGCAAATCCCTGACAAGTCTGACATATTTAGGAGCCACACTGGCAATCCCACTCCATATGATTGGATGATGAGACGCGGAGGGCAATCAACGATCAAGATTTGATTAAATGATGTAGTTATTGATGGATGGCTGAGATTAGAGGATTGAGGAGCGTTTGGAAGGGCAAGAAGCTTCACCTCACTCCTATATAAAGAGACCTCATCACACAAGAGCAAGATATCTAGTGTAGGATTTTAGTTTAAGTTTAGCATAATTTAGCTTATTGTAGTCGTTTTTAGCTTATTGTTTTCAATTTGATGTATTTTCCCTTTTAAAAGCTTGTACTAATTTGATTATTCAATAAAAATTCAGAGTTCTTTTAATTCGTATGTTAATTCATGTTTTCACTTATTGCACTTATGGTTTAAATAAGCTCAGTTTTTATCAAATAAGCTCTATAAGCTCTCAAATACTACTTAAGCTAGCTAGTACATCAGTTAAGCCCTTAAAGCTTAACTGATTTGTTATTTCACTTCAAATCTCACCCCTAAATATACCTCAGCTTAATGGATGATAAGCCAATTCTGGAAGGGCTTATAGACCTCACTAGCTTATCTTTGATAAGCTGGAGCTTGTAGATCTAAGCTCCTTGAGAGCTTATTGATCCCTGTTTAGCTGGGATCAAGGTACACTTCAATATCACTTTCATTCTAGCTTATATATGTGTGCTTATCTTAGATCTGCCTATATTGCTTATTGAAAGCTTAATCTGCTTTTAATTGTTTAATTTGAGCTTATTTGTGTTAGATCCTTCATTATGCATAATTCATAAATTCTGTTTTTACAAACCAAAGCCCATTTAAAACTGTTTATCTTTAAGTTTGGTTTTCATAATATGAAAGGAGTGTTTGGGATAAGGTTTCCTAATTGGTCAAATGAAGTATAAAAGTGTTTTTTGGCTTTCTGATCAGCTTTATCAACTTAAATTAGTCTTAAAGTCATTTTATAAAAGGTTTTAAGGTTTAAAAAATCAGATTTAATGGTTTAATCTATGAAAGACTTAAATCTGTGGTACTCTAGCTTTTAATGCGCATATTTGATTAGATCTTTCTAAGTTGGCTAATAGGGGTTGTTTTCTCTGCTTTTTTGGTCCTTGATGCAGTAGAATTAAGTTTCTAAATAAGTGTACAATTTTGTCTTGAGTTTTATTAGTCTTAAAATCTGGCTAAATGTTTCTCTCGTCCCAATGTAAAATCCATTTTCAGTAGCATTTTTAAGATATATAAGTTTGTTTTTAAGCACTAAGATTCATAACAAATACTCAAATTGGTCCTATACTTTAAATCTTGCTATCATCTTGACTTAACAGCTTTTACTAAACTAAACATAGTCTGCAATAGCCCTTTTCAGACTTCAAAATTCAAAAAAATAATTAGTTAAACTAACAGTTTTCTAGCATAATTACTAGTCCAATTTCTTAAATTTTGTTTTTATGAGTTCTTTTGTTATAACAAATTTCATCGTTTTTTAGTTTACACCTTAAATCAGTGCTTATTTGATCTAAAGTAAGCTCAAATTGGATTTTCTTCCTTTTAAAACGCTAGATTAAGGTTGTTTTTGGTTTTCAGCTTTTAAGACTTTTAACTCCCTCTATTTAGTCAAATCTTTCGTCACATAGCATATTAGGCCTAGCTTTAAGCTGTTCTAAGCATAAATAAGCTTTGCTTGAGCTTATTAAAGTTTGTTAAAAGCTTATCAGACCTAACAACCAAGCCAAGCAGTACTAACATCAAGTTTAGAACTGTGATCTTGTTGAGGCTTATCCTTAGCTTATTTGATAACCATTTCCTTGTCCTTCATGCTTTTTAGGTTTAGGGTCTAGCTTATCTTCGTTTTTAGCTTGCTCATTTAGCCTTAAGGTGCCCAATAAAAATACAACCAAGTTTGGTAGTTAATATCAATTAGCTTTAATCAATTCCGTTAGATTTAGTAGCTTATTTCAGCTTATTAGGGTTTTTAAAAAAGTCATTTCATTAAAGTGCTATATTTTAGTTTGTTTTTATAAAAGTTTTAAAAAGAAAAATTAAAAAAAAATTTTCATCAAAAAGAAAGGTCAACATGTGGTCGAACCATTTGACCTCCCCTCCTTACACCATAAGACTCAACACCACACAACTCAATGCTCATATCGCCCTTGGGTCTTTTTCATAATATGTGTGATATTTTCAATAAATACTTAAGATTGTTTTTTTCAGTTTTGCTTATCAGCAATAAATTGCTTATTTAACTTGCTTATTAGTTTAGCATCCATTTCCAGTTTTTATTTTTCTTAGGATCAAAATAGCCATAACTAATCATCCCATAAGCTCTGATACCAATTGTGGTATATCCTATATCATAACACGGGGTCGATTCTTGGATTTGGCTAGTTTCTTAGAGAGAGAAACACTTGAGAGAGAATATCTAGAGAGAGAAAAAGTGTTTTCTATGAAAAGGAAATAATGACTAGCTTGCCTCTTCCAAAGTTAGAAGAGACTTATATAGTACTTATAATATACCGGGTATTCGTACCCGACTTAAAATTGAAAAACGTACTATTAACTATTAAACTACGAGCTATAATAAACAGTAAAATACACTGGGTGACCGAGTCTTTTTCTAATATCTAACAGATTCAAACCGCTCGCGATCGACAAAAGAGCTACGCTGATTTAAAGAGTAAACTGATGGAGTTTCAAGTTGGAGATAAAGTTATGCTTAAGGTTTCGCCTTGGAAAGGGGTCGTACGTTTTGGCAAACGGGGGAAGTTAAACCCCAGATATGTCGGACCTTTCAAAGTGTTGAAAAAGGTTGGAGCCGTTGCTTACAAGCTTGAGCTTCCTTAAGAGCTGAGCAGGGTCCACAATACGTTTCATGTATCCAACTTGAAGAAATGTTATTCTGACGATCCATTAGTCGTTCCGTTGGAAGGACTCCAAGTGGATGACAAGCTTCATTTTGTTGAAGAGCCTGTAGAAATCATGGATCGCGAAGTCAAACAATTGAGGCGAAGCCGTGTCCCAATTGTCAAGGTTCGATGGAACTCTAGGCGGGGTCCTGAGTTTACGTGGGAACGTGAAGATCAATTCAGGAAGAAATATCCACACCTCTTCACCAAGACCGCACCATCATCAAGTGCCGTGTCATAAGCCTTGAGGACAAGGCTCATTTAACGGGGGAAGACTATAACACCTCGTGTTTTAGGTCATTGTACGACGTTATGTAATTCACAATTTATTTTTAGGGTTTTACGCGTTTGCTTTTAAATCGTAATCGTTAAGCTAAATCGCGTAAACTAAAAATGATCATTCAATGTAAACGGGCATTAAACAATTAAATGTTTACATCAAGCAAGTGTTATATGATTATTTAGAGGATAATTATTATCATTGCACATTTTATTTTTATTGGTTACGTTAAGTGTTTACGTTTCGCGATAAAGTACGTTTAGGCCTTCCCGGAAGCACGTTAACTTATCTACGCTTCATCAAATACCCAAAATTTATACCCAATACTTAAAGTTTATTTAAAACTTCAAGTATTTATCACATTATACATATTCTTCATGAAAGAATTCAAATCAAACTCTACCATGTGCAAACTATACATTTTATTAAATCTATACTACATTATACTTCAAATAATACATTTATACATTAAGTAAAAGATCAAAAGATATCACCAAGCCCTCCCCTAGCATAATTTCGTGTATATGTATGTAGGATAAGCTATGAGTCACCAAGAAACCTTCATAAAAATATCTTGCATCCACTTGAACCATGACTAGACCAAGATAAGCCCTAAATAAGCCTATCTTGTTCTCATGTCATCCAAATCCCTTGCCACCTTTCATATGATCAACTTGACATCAAATATCTTCATAATATCTTCCAAGTAGTATATATAAGCATGCACATGTGAGCTAGGGACTCATACACTTCACTTCATTACTAGAAAAATCACAAAACTCTCCCTTTTTCCCTCTAATACCCCACGGCTCAAAACCCCCTCCAAACCAAATCCATTGCTTGATTTTCTATCATTATACAAGCATACACACATCATATCTAAGGTATTCTAAGAAGGTTTCAAGAGTTGGTTAACCATTTGCAAGGAAGGAATCAAGAAAAGAAAGAAAGGGTTTACTTGGGAAAAATTAGGGTTTCATCCTAATTTTTCAAGCCAAGAGTTTAAATCACAAGGGTGTGATTGGTTTTCTTTTCTCTACTCATCCACACAAGGTTATATATAAAGCTTAATCATTTCATAACTAAGATTTTATGTGTTCATATGTTATATTTAGCTAAATCACCATTTAGGGTACTTTTGAATATGTAAAATGGATATTTACTTATGATTAATGTTATATGGACTTATTTACATGTCATATGAATGGTAATATCATGTTAAAAGGGATGTATAAGTGTTCTAACATGTTGGTTAAGTATGAACATGTTTATGAGCAAATTAGGGTTTCTAATGTTAACTTATGAGTTACAAGTGAAAATGGTAGTTAAACTTGTTATCTTGAACACACTTGAGTAAAGTATAATCTAATGGACTTTATATATGTAAAACATAAGATAGAAATGTTGTAAAGTAGTTATAATAAGGTGTTGAACCTTAATGGTATAAAAATCAAGCTTAAAACATGTCTAAATCACAAAACCTCAAACTTTATGTTTTGGTTCGATTTTGGAAGCAGCCATATTATGTTTTATAAAGATAGTACATCTCATAAGGATTCCAAAATGATAAGAAACTCAAAAAACGGATTAATAACGAAGAAGATACACTAGTTACGAGTTTACGACGCTAAATACTTTATAAAACAAATTTTATAAAAAGTTACTATTCAAGGCAGAAACTTATACTTTGTAACCATTAATAATATGATAAAACTTTCAATTACGAGAACGTGTTCGAAAGAATCGCTAAAAACGGAGCTATAACGAATAAGATACGACTAAAACGGGTTTTACGTTAATTAAAAGAATAAAAACGATTTTATAGCTGTTATGAACAGTAGAACACTATTCATCACAGAATCTCAAAAGCCTAAAAATGTGATTTTATGATCACTCGTCTTAATACGAAAGCGTGAGCGTAAAAAACGCGAGAAACAAACTTAAAACGATAAAGTTATGTCATTTTTACTAAAGGCGTAATTATAAACGTTTTTACTTTATAATTACGATTTCACTTACACGATTAGATGGTGATATAGCTATACAGAATATATATGTTATTAGTTATCGAAGGGCTATATTACTAGGGAATTTCATAATGAGGCTTCTTCGGATGGCGTATTGACGAGTTGTTGGATTTACGATTTAAAGTGTCCTAACTCCTCGTACGTCATATCATGACCTCTTAATTATGATAGCCTGAACGATAGTACGATGATAACTATATAGGATTATATATGGTAGTTGTTAGACAACGTACTTGAATACCGATTCAACCTATAATATTTAGGTTGCATTCGGGCGTTAGCGTGACGCGTCTTTACTTGGGATATTTTACAATTATTAATTTACAAGTTTTTGGGGTGAGAAACATATGCATGTTTTACAAATTGGACGCAAGTGTACATTTTATTAAATTACACAAGTTTTTTGGGGTAGAAACATATGCATGATTTGATCAAATTTGACGCACGTGTACTTTTTATCATGATTACCGTTTTGCCTAAGTAGTCGATAACCCACTATGCCCATGAATCATGAAACAGTCATTTAACTGGAAAAATGTGAGCGCGAAGATTATAGATAGATCTCTTTGGGATTGACATCCCCGTTCGGTCGTGACTAGCTATCACTGTAAACAAAACGTATACATGTCCGGATACTGGATGTTACGGTTGAACATCATCACGGGAAAAGTAGGCAATAATTATATATTGTATTCATTATGTCGAGCTTTCGGTCTCCCAGAGCTTAGGAACACAAAACTAATTGGCAATTTGTGATGTACAGCATCTGTTGCATTACACATGGGAAAAATGTCTTGCGGTCCCGCATATAAATTTAACATAAACCTATGAAATTCACCACTTTAGTTGACAATTTTAATGCAATGTTTTTCAGGAGTCATTAAGCACGAGGTCGAAGGATACTTGGGGTTATATTTTTGAAGTCATGCATTAAGATTTAGTCGCATAACATTTTGTATTCTGTGTATGGGCGGAAATCTTTGTAATAATAACAATAAACAAAATAAAGCTTCGGGCTTTTTGTAACACATACTTTATTAAATCCAATGTAAATCAGTTTTAAAAAACCGACTTTTTAGTCGTTCTTATATTATCTTGTGTTAATTGATCTGAGAAGAAACACGCCCCCGGACCCTTTTCCGCCTGGACCACTTGGGGTGTTACACAGTACCTTCCAGATCTTTTTGTGTAAGTTCAGTATCCCTATGCTTTGAGCAATACCCAGTCCATAAATGTTGACCAAATATCACCAGCCTGAGCAAGTAACGAGTTCTCTGTGAGGAGGTGCATAGGTATACTTAAAGCAGAGGGCCCAGTTTGTTTGTTGGACAGTCAGATCCGATGAGGGAATAGACCCCAGGCATTCTGGCGTAGGCAACCGGTCTGTCCTTCAGTGAGTGGGCTTCCACCACTCTTCCTCAGTTCACCGAGGAATAAATTTTGAGCACTTCCAAGTCCCTTCACCCAGCAGACGATATTGCCTGTTTTCATAGCGCAGTCGTCACGTCCATCCATATGGAGTCTTATCAGAATTGATGAGACATACGGCTTAATTCTTGTGTCAGTCGTCGTCCAAGCCATATATTCAGCTGAGGCAGTTGTCTTTGAAAAACTTAGGGCAACGGTGCTTGTAGACTGATCACCCTGAGTGGTGGATGGAGGTGGAGGAGGAGGAGGCACTTGAGACGATCCAGAAGCTCCAGAAGTTCCTGAAGCTCCAAATGGACCTGCTGGAGGTGGAGGAGGAGGTGGCTGATGAGGTGGAGACCCAGGGGGTGTTTTTGGTAAGGCCTGTCTCTTTTTCTTCTTTTTTCGTGCCTCAGCCAAATCAGATAGGAGCTGGTCCTTGTTATCACGGGCCATTGACTTCTCCAGAGCCTCGTATAGCATCGTATGATCTTCATGAGCTTGGTAGGATTTGGATTCCCACATGCGGTGGTGAAAAATCTCTTTCATGTCAGCTTCTGGCAAGTCTCTGAAGCGATCCCTGAGAGGAGCTTGAATGGCCCAGTCAACAGCATCAGTGACAATTTTATCCACTGCTTTGCTCACCTGATGAGGTATATCGAGATTCTCTAATAGGTACAGATGAGACCCTTGACTGTCTAACCTCTCCTCCAGATGCTTGTTGTCTTGAATTAGATTAGCCATGATCTGCTCAAGTTCACCGATGCGCTTTATCATGATAGACTCAGTAGTGCTTTGTTGTGGTTGAGGTGGTAGTGGAAAAGTTGTTGTTTTTGTTGTTGGTAGTGGTGGTGGTCGATGTACCTCAAGAGAGTCGGATTTAGTAGTGAGATCAATCACTAGAGATGACATAAGAGGAATTGCAGATGTGTCTTGATGGATTGTGACAGACACCATTGACTCAGCTTTGGTATCTGCAGTTGTCTTCTCATTATCTGCTTCAGAAGATTTATCATTGAAGAATTGATCGCCAAAGCTGAAGTCTTTAGCGAGGTGTTGTAGAGAAGACAACGTCCCTGTAGAGCTTGCAGGTTCCTCGAGAATCACCTGTTCTTCAACTGTCAGCTTGAGATTATCCTGTACTTTAGGGTATGTAGTGGCAATGAACCCTTCATCTATTTGCTCAGGATGTGGTTGATTTGAAGCATCAGTGGCCTCAACGTCCGTGTGTTCAAGGTTTGGTCCAGCATGAACAACAGGAGTTGATTGTGGTTGAGGCTCTGTATTATCACCAGGGTTTGGTCCAGCCTGGCCTTCATCTTGTATACTAGGGTTTGGTCCAGCCTGGCCTTCGTATTGAGTACCACTTGTGACCATAGCAGGCACTTCCTCATCGGATTCCGTGTCACTGTCTGACAAACCTAGTTCCACATACAGAGAAGAAGATTCTTCACGACCCAAAGGTTCAGTTGGTAGGGGAGTACGTCTCTGAAATATATACTGTTCAGCAGGGCTCTTTTTCTTTGGAGTCTGAAGGTTGAGAAGCACTTGGGCAGCTTGTTCCTCACCGACTTTCTCTTTCCCCTTTCCCGGAACCTCTGGAAGTGGTTGGAATTTCCCAGATTCAGGTTCCCTGATCACCACAGGGGGAAGTGGGCCTCAACGAGCCGCGTGAGCTTCCTTTAAACTTTCTTCCACTGCATTTTGTATGTCAGCCTCTTCATCACCAATCTTGGGTTCATTCATTGGAACACCTTCATCAACAAACTCATCTACCAAGTGAAGAGAGCTCTTTTTCGTTCGCTTCTTGGTCACTTTACCAGCTTTAGATCTTTTGGCAAGAGGTGGTGCCTCAGAAGACTCTTTGACCAGTTTGTGTTTCTTTTCCTGAGGCTTGTCTGGTGCTGGTTTAGATTGCTTGGTTGCTCTGGGTTTGGTTGCCTTAGCCAGTTTGGGTGCAGGAGAGTCAGGATCACTTACTTCTTCACCAGCCAGATATCGTTGATGCTTAGCAACTTTTTCTTGATAAGCATTGTAGTATTGTACACCTCGAATGTCATCAGTGATGAGTTCATTCGGAATAGGCATCCCAAAGACTTCCCGTTTTGTTCCCTTTGCACTGAACTTGAGATATCCAAGAACAGGTTCTTCAGTGGGCAAATGAAGTGGAGACTCTGGTCTTGGATGAAACCTGTGCTTGCGTTGTAAGTGAAAGATAATCAGCTTGGTGAACCTAACACTTGGGATCACAATAAGGGTGGCTTTCTTCTTTCCCTGAGTATGTTGTGCTAGGTTCTTTTTGTCTTTAGTGAAAGTATGGATAGATTGGGTGAATTCTTCCCACATCCTTTCTGCATAATCGACATGGGCTTGATTGATGACGCCCCAAAGGATCTGCAACACTGAAGCTCTTGGTCTTTCAAACCCTGAAGTCTTTCCCGTAAGGCACAGATTAATAATTGTTGTGAGTGCCCTCCACGGTTGAGCCATGTCATTAGTCACGACATTAGATAAGTGTCTGACGACTTTCGGGTAACCCAGATCATTGACAAATTTGATAAGAGCATCAGGAGTTGGAGGGGAAGAAAATGCATTGTTGCTGTCGACCGGTGTGATTTGAAGGGCGTCTCTGAGGATGTCCTTGGTGAGATCAAACCATTGCTCATCTAGCTGACACTTGTAACCCCCAACGATTTTGTCATAACGAATAGTGTCCCAAAACTGCTGAATGTAGATAGCTGGTATTGTCGAGGAAGCAGTAAAAGCTCTGAAGAAGTTGGTGTGTGGTGTGGTAGTTTTAATACACAATAAAATATATAATAAAATTCCAAAAGAGCAATTAAGAACTTTCCTAAAGTCTCCCTTAAGAAAAGCTCACTCTAAAAGATATATATATATATATATATATATATATATATATATATATATATATATATCTATATATATATATATATATATATATATATATATAATATATAATACGTATATTTAACCGGGAAGCTTGATTCCCCGGGTCGTTATCCCCAACGACTTATGAAATTGAAACCACGTTTTAGCTCGGATTATGATTTGAATGAGAGAAAAGATATTTTTGAGTATCTATGACTACTAAATTAAAGCAACAATTAATATGAACAATTAAAAGCAATTAAACACTTAAACAATTAACGGGAAACAAATAGAACGCGACAATTAAGCAAATATACTAAGATTAACCCCTAAAAATGCAAACTAAATTTCTAAACCTAAAATAGGACAAAAGAAAATTTTAAGAAAAAGAAAAATATTTTTTTGATTATTTTTGAATTTATTATGATTTAAAAACTAATTTAATCTAATTAAATCCTAGAAAATAGCAAATAAAATCCTAAAAATTTAGAAAAATGATTTTTAAGCTTATAAAAGTCTAAAATAACATAAAAACTATTTTTAACTATTTTTAAAATTAAAATCCTATTTTTAAAATTAAAAATAAAAGCTCAAAAATGAAAATTAAAATCTAAAAGTGTTGAAAATGATTTTTCTGAATGTAAACCTAAAAGTAATTTTTCTAAATCTAAAAACTATTTTTTTGTATTTTTCTGAAACTTTTTTCTATTTTTTATGATTTTTCGAAAATTAAAACTTAAGAAAAATGATTAAAAATTATCTACTTAATGAAAAATTACCAAAAATTCAGGGAAAACCTAAAAAGTTATAAAGATCCAAAGAAAAATAAGAAGAAGCTCACAGCTTAACAAATAAGCCGGGAAAAAGCTAATAAAAGCTACGGCTTATAATAAAAAAAATCAAGTATAAAGATTAAATGGTGCAAGGAATGGTTGGATGAGCTATTGAAGCATGATGGTTAACACGTTGGGCATGTGAGGGAGAGGTCTTGAGTTCGAAACTGGCAACACACCCCTTTTTGCACTTTTAACAAAAACTAAAAGTTGGAACTTATAAAGGACATAATTTTAAGCACTTTTAATGAAAGAAGCATAAGCTCAAAGTAAGAAATAAGCTCAGAAAGAGCTTTTGAATTCCTGTTTACAGAAAGTGAGCTTTTGAGCTCACTTTTGCTTGTTTTGACTAAACAGCTTGCAAAAAGCTCAAATTTCAAACTAAAAACTGTTTTAGAATCCTTAAGATATCTATTAACTAATTCTAACTAGCTAGAATCCCTACTAACAACTAATGCTAACTGAATCTAATGATTAAATTTGCAAACTCAGGAAAAAGCAATAAGAACTCAAAATTTAATTAAGCTAAAAAAGCTCAATAAGCTGAGACATAAGCTACCCTTTTGAAAACTTGACTAATGATACTTAAACTACAAGACTTAATCATAAATACCTATTACTATAAGCTAGGAAAATCAAAAATCTAAAACACATAAGCTAATACTACTGTTTTTGGTTTTTTTTGGCTAATTAATGACTTATTAAGCTAAATGTAACTTAAGCAATAAGCAAAGAAAGAAAATAAAGGCTTAATCTATACTAACTATGACTAAAACTACAAGCAGAATGAAAGCTTAATCCAAATCCATACTACTACTAGTTGAAAATGAGGTGAAAAAAAAGACAGCAAGCAAGTAACTTGCAGAGATTACTGTGGGCACTGACAAAATAGAGTGCAAAAACACTTAGCAAGCCAAATCCAAGCCTTCCAAGGCTTGGATCAAACTTTTACAAGCAAAGAAAAAGGGAATTAGTACCCTGGTGCTGAGACAAGCTTAATAATCCAGAAAATGATTTAAAATGTAAACTAAACCTCAAAACTTGTTTAAAACTTGATAATCTAAGAAGACTCAACTGTCTAAATTGATAACACAAAACCCTATTGACTTTTGATGGTCAAAATCCCTTAAACCAAACACCCCTTAATACTTTGACAGAATTTGATCAAACTAACAATTTTGAATTCCATTTAACAAAACCTCATTACCAGATAAAAACTAGCTTATAATAACCCTAACAAACATAAATCAATCAATACCTAGGTCATAAATTAAAGATCTACGCTATGCTAAATTATTTTTGGTTTTTATGGATTTTAAAGACAGAAAATGAAATTTAAAGATTAAGCTAAAAATAGATTACTAAATTTGATGAGTAAGCACTAAGTAGAAATTTAAAACTCAAATAAGCAGCTAGAAAACAGATAAGCACAATTAATAAGCAAATCTAAGCTATTTAAGCAATTTTAAGCTAAAAATTAAAGGACAAGAAAGTAAATAGAAGACTTACAGAATGCTTAAGCTAAACAGAAGCTTTTAGGCTCTTAGAGCTTATCTACAGCTCTAGCTTATCCTTGTGGATAAGCTAGTAAAAGTCCTTGGGATTCCTTCCATGATTGAATCCCCTTCCAAAGCTTTTAAGTCCAAAATAGTTTAGGTTTTAAACTGGTTTATAAGATTTAAGTAGATTAAGATAAGATTTAGCTCAATTACTAGCTTATAGACTAGTAAGAGCTTATGTGAGCTTATTAGAACAGTAGCTTATATTTGAGAGGAAGTGAGAGCTTATGAATGAAAAACAAAAGTGCTTATGACAGATTATTTAAGAGTAAAACTAAATTTCATTAAAATAAAACTTGATTACACGATTAAAAGGAAAATACAACTGAATTTAAAAAGGAAATTGCAATAAGCTAAATTTAAGCTAAAATCTACTAAGTTACTACGTGTGTGTGTGTGTGAGAGTGTGAGCTCTATTTATAGCCTCTTGGTGAAGCTTCCAGACCTTGCTTGCTACCCACGCCCCTTTCAATCTCAATCGTACAAATCTTCAATCATTAGAGGATGATTTTGAGCCCTTGGATCACTTTTTCATCTCACACGGATTGCCAAGCTGGCAATCCATGATGTGACATTTGTGCCTTTTAGTGAGAGTAAAGGTAGAGCAAAATCCATCATCCTTTGTGTGCATTCCTACATCCACAGGTGATTCCCTTTGCTAAGTGAGCAAATGAAGGCATAGAGCTGACTGATTTGAACCCTGCCATCCATGTTATAGACCGACTATTTGAAAAAAAAAAAAAAAAAATTACCACCTTGGACCCTCAAGTTGTCCAAAAAAAAAAACCCTTTGTTTTTAACCTGTAGGTAACTCGGGAACGATGAATTGAACAGTAGAACATAATTTTCCCGCGACTAAATTTAACTTGGAAAGGGTTAAATCGTTTTAAACTTTGGGTAAATGGCAAAATTGGTCCTTGTCTTTGGTTTATTAAGAGTTTAAGTGTAAAATGACTTTCATTTTTGGCAGAAATGGTCCTTGTGGTTTAGTAAAAAGGTAATGGGCTAGGGTTTTGGGCTTATGTTATGGGCCTTGGACTTATTTATATCCGGGTAGGAATTAAGCGGTTTTTAAAGGCCCTTTAAGATTTTAAGGGACCATTATTGTAACTTTTAGAACATGAGGGTTGAAATTTGAAACTATTTTGGGGTTTTGTCCTTTGACTTTGTTGACCCATGGTTGACTGAAGCTTGACTTTTTCTGGATTTTGCTTTGAATCTTTGGCTTCTTTTGTGCTCTTTCGTTTCTCGTGTCCGTGTTTGCCCATTTTTGACGATTTTCTTGTAATTTTTGTCTTATCCATACCTGTATACACAAAACATAAAAACAAGTATATTTTTGCCATTTTTGCTCTGTTTTGGGTTTAATTGGGCTTTTTCTGATATAAACGGATATGTGTATTTCACACATATCAAAATTCCCCAAACTAAACGATTGTGTGTCCTCACGCAATATTACATGCTCCATAACCAAATACCTCACAAGTTATAAAACACCCGATTTCCCATTTTCAAAATCTTTTTCCATTTTTATGATTTTTCTTGATAATTACCTATCTACAACTTATTCATGTGTGACATGATGTAATGCTTTCATTATTTATATACAACTTTTAGGATCACGGAACAAAAAGCACAAAAGTGTCCAAATGGATAAATTCATCGTTCCCGATTTTCACCTCTCCAAACCAAGCCTAAAAACAAGATCATTGTAAAATACAAGTAACGATGCTAACACTACTCATAAATGCTAACTGTGTACTTACTTTTCCCCCCTTATTCCCTAATTTGTATCTCAAGATTTTATTTTAGTCATATACCCGAAGGCTCTTTTAGACTTTATTTCGATACTTATTAATTCTGAAAACAGAGCAAAACGGTTAAAACGCAATAATTAGCTCCTAGCCCTTTTCAAAAGAAAACAATGCAATCAAGATTAAGTCAACATAAAGGCGACCAAAATTTGGCTTTTATTAAGTTACTTAAGCAAGGTACCATTCACGTCATATACCCGAAGGCTCTTTAAGACATAAATGGACCAATCTTATTTGCACCATATACCCTAAGGCTCTTTAAGGTACAAACAAGACAAAAATTAGCAACATTATTAGACCATGGTTCTTTAGAAGGCTACAACATCGGCCACGCCTCCGACAAGATGCAGCAAACATATTTCAACCAGGCATTATTACTATGGGCTTTATTCTTAGAAGACTGCAACATCGGTTATGAGCCGGCAAGATGCAGTAAACTTTTATTCAGCCCACAGTAGTTTTATATTAATACATAATTATCCATATACCCGAAGCTCTTTAAGGAATAAGCAGAGATATTTATTCATACATGAATATATATATAGTATATATATATATATATAAATATATTAATATATAATATAAAATATATATATATATAGGAAGGGATCAATGTGAGAAGAAAAAAGATATTATGAAAGACTAAGAAGGATTATTTTAGCCACACATTTTAAATAGGAAGGAGAATTTTAAGGGGAGATGCATGCATTTTTATAGGTGCATCTGAAATGTGTGTTGTGTTTCTTTCTTATCATTCTCATTATAAGTTTTCTTCTCATTTGATCCTTACTCTATATATAATATATATAATAATTTATAATATATATAATATATATATATATTCTATAGTATGCCAAATTAAGTATTCCTAATGCGTACTCTCTCTAAATCACAAAGAAACTGAAGAAAACTTCTGAGAACTAACTATTGACCAAAAAACCGTAAAACTCTATTTATTAAACATTTATTATTATGGTGAAACAATCTAATGGGAGAAAAAGCCACAATATCTAACACTTGTAGCTTTAAAGAAATCGAACTATTTCCACGCTTAGCAACAATCTTATATCTACTCTATCATCTCATTGTTTCTTTTGTCACAATTTAAATTTCTAGTAAAGAACTAGTGAATCTTAGCCAAAGTAAATCAAACGTTGCATATTGTAAACAATCGTTATGGAACTTGCAAAATCTAAAACTTTTTCAAGCAAGACTCGCTTTTTAAAGCTCCTTGTATAAAAAGATGGCAAAATTTAATCGTACGATCGGGTCAAAAATTACTTCTTATTCTTACCAACGGAAAACCTACATTTGTGTCTTAACACTTATATATATATTTTATTTATTTTTTTTAATTTTTTTTAAGATTTACTTCCTACAAATAAGAACTTAAAAATTTAAAATTTTTGCTATTTTTGTGGGAAAACGGGTACGTGAGAACAAAACAATAAGCAAGCAACATCAAATCGATAGATTCCCTTCCCCAAACTAAAACGAAACATTGTCCTCAATGTTTAAAGTCGGGTCTCTACGAAAATCTAAGCCGTTTATGAAGTATGCAAAGATAAACGTTAATCGATAATGATGAAAGGATATCGGATCTCCCCAAACTAATTTCACACAAAGGATGAGAAGCTCGAGTAGAACGGGACAAATCAACCGGACACGAGAGGCTTCAAAGAATTTGTTGGTTCGATCCTACAAAAATCACAACAAACAAGCAACAAACATCGAGAAATCGGAAAGAGTACAAGCCTCTCTCAACACAACACATTAGATAAAAATAGAAAGAAAATAGAAAGGATAAGCATGGGGTGAACTCCCATGAAGCGGCTTGTTTTTTATCACCGAGTCGCAAGCTCGACTCGATCCCTGAATTTAGTTGTCCTTAGGGAGAGCAAATAGAAAACTTTCATTGAACATACCACTGGCTTATGAAACGTGACGATGCCGGGGTCAAAAACAAAATTCTCACTCCTAAAGGAGAAAATCAAAGGTGATTCTTTGGTGTAAGGGAAATATGGAAGAAAAATCCAAATGATAATTGTGAAGGAATTGACATGTTCAACATTGGTTTGGTAGAAAGCTGCATTAAGCACAACATTCTTCATAACCAAAATGGGCTCAAAATTCAAACATTTATCTGGTGGTTCTGGCGGAGGCAGAAGAAATGACGGTTCTTTGAAAACTAAAAGAGTCCCGGAGGAAATGTTCTCTTTTAAATTCTCCTCCAATGTAACAAGATTTTTATCATGAATGGCATGATAAACTAGTATACCTGGTTTGAATACTTTGTTCTCGTTTCCGAGAGAATTCAAGGTAACTCTAGCCGACAACTCCGCAGTGAAAGGCGAGTCGGAATCTAACAAAGGAGATGGTAAAATATTTGATTCGGAGGAATCAAATGAAACGGTTAAGTCCTTTTTAAAATCTTTTGGTTTGGAAAAATGATCATTAAAATCAATCGGATTATCAAAAGTGATTCTAATTGGCATGACAATGGTATTGAATGGAATCTCACGTGAAACTTCATCTTCTTTTTCTTTGATTTCTTCAACTTCTTGAGGACGAGAAAGAGGTTTTGGTTTTTGATGTAAGTAAGTTACCAAAAGACAAATTATCTTTTTCCTTATCGCAATTCGAGTCATCATATTCCACACAAATCGGACCAACGAGAAAAACATCGGCGTTTTCCATGAACAAACCTTCTCTCCGGTGAGAGTAGGGGAAGTAGGATTGCTACTTGAAACTTCAAGGGTGGGAGGGAGGGTAAGATCAATTCCCGGTGGAATCGAATCTCTTTCAAGATAAGCTTCAAATTCACTTTCTTCTGGTGAAGTAAGTGTAAAGGAAGAAGAAGACTTAATCTCGGCATCCTTATCGTTCTCTTCAAAGAGAGGATTCACGTTGCTAGATTTGAAATTATCATCGAATTCGAAAAGAGGGTTTTAGTAAACTTGAAAATTTACTTCGTGAAAATCCTTCTTAAGAGTTGAATCATCATTACCCGGTGGTAACGAATCAAGAGGAGCAAGTTCATCGGCGAACTTCTCTAAATTATCACTAGTCTTCACCGGAGAAGAACTAGGAGGAAGAGTATTAGTGGTACTGCCACTAAACGGATCGTCTTTTGAAAAATCAATGATAGAAATGGCATGAACAAAATTCTTTTCCTTGTTTTTCTCAGATTTATCAGCATAATAAACAAGTTCTTCTTTTCCTACTCTTAAAGTCAAAGTTTCTTCGTACAAATCAATGAGAGCTTTTGCGGTTCGAAGGAAGGGTCTTCCTAAAATAATAGGCACTCTAGGGTCGGGCTCAAAATTAACCACCACAAAATCCGTAAGAAAAGTGAAACCATCAACTCTAACTACAACATCCTCGGCTATGCCCATCGGGTGAGTAATCGAACGATTGGCAAGCTCGAGTGTCATACGAGTAGGAGTCAATGCTTCAAGCCCAAGTTTCTTGAAGATAGAATGAGGTAAAAGGTTAATGCTAGCTCCTGAATCGGCTAAAGTACTAGTCCTATTGAGTTCTTGTAAAGCACATGGGATAAGAAATTTCCCCCTGATCTTCGAGCTTCTCGGGGACTTTGTTCATAATGATAGCGGAACATTCAGCATTCACAGTTGTGATGGCGATCTCCTCGAGCTTCTCTTTGTTCCTTAGCAACAAGCTTAACCATTTGTTGAACTTTGGCATTTCGACAAGAGCATCTTTCAATCCAATCTCTAAACGGAGTTGTTTGAACATCTTCAAAAACCGGCTATGTTGAGCACTTGGTTTATCGTTCTCTCTAACTTTCATCCTCTCGGGGTATGGAAGTTTAGATGGAATAGGCTTTGGAGAATTAAGATCTTGAATTTCAACATTAACGGTTTTCTTTGCTTTTGGTTTTGGGATTTCTATGAAAATGGAATCTTCTTCCCCCGGAGGTGGGACATGTGCGGTATTCTCCAAATTTGGATTTTGCACTTTTTCCGTTGACGTCTCCGGGTTTTGTTCAGGCCTTTTGAGGAGTAGAAACTAACGGGTGTTGGAATAATGGAGTCGAAGTTCTTCAAATATCCTTACCGCTTTCCCTTGTGTGATAGGCATGATTTGCTGACTAGGGGTTAGTTACGGTTTTCGACTTGGTAGGAGTTCTGGATTTGAGGTAGAGGCTGGAAATTTTGAAATTATCACAAAGACTTGGTCAACAAAACTTGTACATTAGCATTTGATTCTGCAAATCTTGGACCTTTGATTTGGAAACATTCTTTATACGCATCATTTGCCTTAACGTTTTAGTTTTCAAACTCTATTTTCAAAACCACTATTTGTTGGAGGTTTGGTACGGTTAAAAATTGATTAATTGGTGGTTGGTTGGTTGTGTGTGTTGGTCCGGAGGTGATTGATAAACTTGATTGTGGTTGATTTGACAGTTTGATTAAAGTTCTTCCACGGTTGTGGTTGAAGTTAGAATTGTTCCTTGGTAACGGGTTTTTGGTTGATTTGGACATTTCGTTGATTTAAACACGTTGGTCGCATTTGAACTTGCCAAATTGGAAGGTTGGTTTCTTTGGAGAAAATTACCAACAGCTGCGGTTTGTTGAAATTGTTGGATATTGTCATGAAAAATAGGAAAATCGTTTCACTCGAGTTAACGACAAAGGTTAAAATGGGTGATTTGATCCACAAGTGACATCATACTTCTTCAATGCTTTACGGGTGCTAGGAGTAGTAAAACTATAGCTTTACATTTGATTCAAAACTTGGTTCATCTTATTAGTCATTTATCCTCGAGAGAAGCGGCTATTTGTTGCATAATCAAATGAAAATATTAGAAAGTTGAAAGAATTAGAAAGAGGGAGCATCGTACTCACTCTTGAATCATTAGCACGACTTCTGGTAGTAACGAACTTTTGAACTTGCTTTTCATATCGCTAACTAAGAACCTTCCTTGAGGCATCTTGTCTAAGAAATTGCCACCTGCAGCAAGATTCTAAGGCATCTTGATCATTTGAATTCAAAGATTATAATAAAGTATCGAGTTTGTTGGTGTAGTTCCGTGAAGCCATGTGGGACATTGAGGAAGAAGTCCTTTAAACGTTCACATGCATTCATAAATGGCTTCATTTGGTTTTTTGATAAAAAGTATTGACTCTCATTCGTTAGTAGTGGTTTTTGAAAGGTGGGATGTATTGGTTTATGAATTTTGGAAACAAGAGGTCGTACCATGTGAGAATTGATCTAGGTGGTTCCTTGTCTAACCAATCTTGGGCTTCACCGTCTAGAGAAAAAGGAAAAAGCAAAAGCTTTACCGAAGTGTTTGGAACTTCTGGATGTCTAAACGTTGAAGTGACCTTGTTAAAAAATCGAAGGTGATTGTGGGGATCTTGTCTACCCGTAAACTTATTGCTTTGCACAAGATTGATTAAAGGTTTCTTAAGCTCGAACTTTGTTAGCATTGATCGGTGGGGAACGATTATTAGGCTATCTCCATACCCTCGATGGGTGCTTGTAACATTTGGGCCATCGTTCGATTGTCGGCCATTGGAACAACGTTTTGTTCAACAATTGGTTCAACCGGAAGAGTTTGTTGTTGACGACGTCTACGAGATTGCAAACGAGTGCGCATAAAAAGAGAAACTAACAATTAAAAAAAAACAAAACTTTTACACTAAATTTTTTTTTTTTTTTTACGGTTACACGGAAGAGACTTTAAACTAATAAATATTAATACTTACACGGTAGTCTCGAAAATTGATTTTTCAAGGTGGCCGTATTGGTAGAGACACAAATGGGAAAGTGTTAAATCTTTGATTACGATTTGGGAACAATTGCAAGTTCACCGGAAATTGAAATGATAATATCTCAATGGAAGATATTATTTGTTGGTGTTCGATTACCAACTTTGTTTATTTTATTTCTTTTTAAAGGACAATTTTTTTATGTTTTTGATTTTTTTTTATCTTTTACTTATACTAAAAAGAAAAGGAAAATATTTTTTTTTACTTTTTATATTTTATATATTTTTTTACTTTTGAATTTTTAAAACAAGAATGAAACTTTCGAGGACGAAAGGATCTTCAAACCAAATCAACAAACACAAAACGAAGGAATCGTAAACACTAGTCCCCGGCAGCGGCGCCAAAAACTGATTCGAAGTTTTTACACACGTAAAAATATATAAAATATAATACTTAAGAAGAGAAATTAAGAAGATTACCAAGTTACCCATGATAAAATTCACTCTCGAAAATATATATAATATAATATAAAATACGTATATTAAACCAGGTAAGTATGATCATCCGGGTCGTTATCCCCAATGACTAGTGCAATTGAAACCACGTTTTAAGTTCGGATCCTGATTTGAATGAAGCAAAGATATTTGATTTGGAAAGATATGAAAATAAAATTGAAATGAATTATTAAACAAATAAGGTAAAAGTATCTATAAGGTAAATTGACTAAAATTTAACCCTAAAAATATAAACTAAAATTTCACTAAACAAAGAAAAAGTGCCGAAAATTATTAAAAGTAAAAGCCCTATTTTTACTCGTTTTATAAAAGTTTAATTAAACTAATTAAAAATTAAACCTAATTACTAATTAAAACTATTAAACTTAATTAAAACTTAACTAAGGACTAATGGTGCAAATACCTAACAAACTAACGGAACGGGATCTAATCGAAACGCAATTAAAATCGAAAAGTTTACACTTTCTACCCTAAGAATCATCCAGACAACAAAACTTAAGACCCGAATTTAAGGTGAAATTTGAAAAGTGCTTAAAATGAAAAACTCAAAGAAGCAAAGTTGTAAAAGAAGCTAGTGGGAACAAAATTAATAAAAGCTACTAGGACTGAAAATCTCAAATAAGCTCAATAAGAGCTTATTTCTAAACTGATTACAGAAAGTGAGGTTTTGAGCTTATTTTCACTTAAACAGCCATAAAATACTCAAATTAAGCTTAAATCTAAAAAGGAGAAGTGATCTAGAAAGCTTATGATGTGCTTAATCTAAGAATGCAAAGAAAACTAAGCTAGAGGAACTTTTAATCTACTGAAATTAAGCATGAAACAGGCAAACTCAGGAAATAAGCAAGGAAACACAAACTACAAATAAGCTAGAGAACTAAATAAGCTAAACTAGACTTTGAAACTTTAAGGACTTATCAAACTACTTATTATCCAACAAATTAAGCTATAAAATCTAGACTTAAAAGCTGAATTATCAAATTTAAATCCTAAAGATTCTAAGTACTGTTTTTGGATTTTTTAGGTTTTTTAAGACTTTTGACAGCAAAACAAACTACAAATAAGCTAGAAAACAAAATTTAAGACTTAAACTAAATTAAGCTATATGAAAACTTAAATCCTACTGAATTTTATAAGCTAAATCCTAAAATTACTGATCTAAATTAAGCTGAGAACACAGCAGTACTAACTGAGGTTAGTACTGCTAGTGTAAATATTCAGCAGTACTTTCAAGTGAAAGTACTGCTGATGCAATTTGATTCTTGAAAACAAAATAAGCAATGAAATAAGCTAAATAATGAAAACTAAAACTAAATTCTTAATAAGCTAAAACTAAACTTAATCCTACTGAAATTAAAGCTAACAGTACTAACTTATGGCTTTAGTTAGTTACTCGTAGTGTAAAGGCTCAGAAAGTACTTAATGTGGGTTAGTATGTGTAGTGCATTTTGAAGATTTGCACTAAACCAAAACACCCCTTTATCATTTGGCAGGATCTTTAGGAAAAAGCTTTTAGAGAGAATCTAATGAACAAAAAACTAAATACCAAAAAAAACTAGCTTTAAAACATACATAATATTCCATGATTTTACACTACTGAATAATCCTTAATCTAAGATCTAAACTATTTAAACTAATATTTTTGGATTTTATGAGTGTTTATGACAGAAATTAGCAACTAATGATCTATAACTATATAAGCAAAAACAGATGAAGACAAACAACTATTAGGCACTAGAAGAGATATTTAAACACTAATAAGCAAAGAAAGTAAGTAAATAAGCAATATTAAGATTAAAACTAAGAACACAATAAGCATATTAAAACTGAAATTAAGAGAAGATATTGGAAAAGAAGAAACTTACTTGATCCTTTAGCTAAACAAAAGGAACCGATTAAGGCAGCTACAAGCTCCTTAGCTTATTTATAAGCTAAGGTATAAGTCCTTGGGATCTCTTCCAAAAGCTCAAATACAATAAGATCCATGTAAGATTAAACTGATTTAAGGTTTAGATAAGGTCAATACTGAATTCAATGAGCTCTATTTCAGCTTATAGACTGAAAGAGCTTAATATGAGCTTATTGAGACAATTTGGCTTATTAAGAGAGCTTATGACTTTAAATGAGAGCTTAGAAAATGAGATTTAAAACACTAAAAGCTGAATTTCATTAACTAAAGAAGTTGTTAATTACTTGAAAGGGTAAATTTTCATTTAAGAAAAACACGAATTTAAGCTAGACTAAATTACTAAAAACTATGATAAAAAAAACGTTAAATTAACTTGATGGTTTTCATGTGTGGTATGTGATAAGCTGAGGCCTATTTATAGTGCCAAGCTGAAGCTTCTAGGCCCTTTTTCCTTGCTACCCAATCCTTCAATCTTTGCCATTCATTTCCCAATCATTTGAGCTTCAATCGTGGCCGTTTGATCAAGATGTGCACACCTGAGGATTGCCAGCGTGTCCTTCCCTTGATGTGACGTTTGTGCTAGTTTTGTGAGTGAGTTTAGCACAAAACCCACATAATTTTGTGCTTTCACCATGGCTAACGTGGCATTGAGCTTGGACTAGGATAAGTATCCCCTTGATTAGACTAATTTGTCCTTGCATTTGTGCTTGAGCTTCCTTGAATTGACCAACGCACCCTTTAATTTCTATTTGCCTTTTGATTTACCATGGTGGTGAAATGGAGAAGACGGGTGAATAGTAAATAGGGTTTCCCGCCTATTTTTCGACAGTTAAAACTGTTGATCTTTGGGAAGTTTACACATTTGGCCCTTGTCTTTCTTTTATTTCTTTCAAGTTATAAATAACTTTTGGAAATTGCAAGATTGGTCCTTGAGGTTTGTTTTGAGAGGAAAGTGACTAAGGTTTTGGGCTTTTGGGGCTTCGGCTTTGTATTCTTCTGATTCTCGTGTCCGTGCTTGCTCGTTTTTGACCGTTTTCTTGTGATTTTTGACTTATCCGTACCTGCACACACAAAACACAAATACAAGCATATTTTTGCCATTTTTGGTCTGTTTTGGGTTTATTTGGGTTATTTTAGGCATAAATGGATATGTATATTTTACACTTATCAACGACAAAATCACGAATGCTCGTCCAAATCCATCAATGAGGCACCTGTGATTGCTCAGTTACTTAACTCCAATAAGCTAAAGGTTAGGATTATGATAAGGGTAAGATAAAGACATGGGATGCACATTTAATTGGTGTTAAATAAAGACACAAAACAAATAGTTTCCTAAGTCCACAATCTCTCCGTCACTAGTCGCATTCAAATTCCATAAGGCAAAATATGAGGGTCGAAAGTTAAGGGGTCTTCATAATACACGAGTTAATGCGTATGAAATGTAGTGTAATGCCTCATAATCTCCATAAACTAGGCAAGAAAGACGCATTAACTCGGTCTTCATCATCAATGAACAAAATACTATGTGCTAAAAAAAAATTTGGGTAAAATTAGCACATAGTCTATCCAAATGACTTATTTCTATCTCCTTTCATCCCACTTGAGATGTACAATGCCCACATTGTACAAATATAGACTTAAAACAGAAAGGAGAGATAGAAATGACACGGATTTAAAAGAACTACCCGTTTATATAGATCAAAACGAGAATGACTAATCATCGCCAGCTGAACAAGGCGGGAATGCTACAACAATACGACATATAAGTTGATTTTTATATATATAGTTTTTTATCAGCAATAATAAACACTTGCTTGCATGCTTTTTTTTCTTTTTCTTTTTTGATGCAAGACAAGGATACAATGAAAAACAAAAATTATAATACAGACACATATATACATGAGTATCCCCCCCCCACTTGAGATCAACTATCTTCAAAACCCAAATTTCATCACATACCCTCTATCTTAACCCGTAATTTTTACTAGTGAAACCAAAATAAACCAACAACTCCCAAATCATGGACAAAAGAAACTACAGGGTAGGCTAGGCAATTGGTGTAACATAAAAACATATATTTAGGTTTAACAAAATGAAAGGAAAGGCTCAGCAGGTTGTACTAGGGGTATCTTGCACCGAAAATGAGTGCAACAAAGGGTTTAACAGGGGGATTGACTAATCAGTGTGAAAAGTCAATATACACAAAACATATATACGCTATTGGGGTTAATCCTAAAATTTTCCTTTTATCACAACTACACCGATTACACTAGGTGCGATGCTCATTTTGGTGGTCTCAAAAGGATATACCAGGCCAAGTTCTAAAATCTACTACAGCCATCAGCACACTCATTTTTATTGTATTTATGTATAAGGGGAAAACAGAAAGGCTTATCCTCACACAATGGAATTGTAAGGTAGGTGTGCTCAGTAAAGTCTTAACTAGTTAAGTAATGAAAAACATGTCAAAATTTTAATAATGCAATATTTTTCAGTAAAAACTAGAAAAATAAAGGCAAGTATAATCTAATGGGCATTTATTTCTAATCCTTTCCCCCACTTAAGTCAAACTTAAGCATATAAAATTAAAAAAGAAAGGGTTAGAAATGAAATAGAATAACTCCCCTAGATTTACTAGGTAATATGAGGAGACAACATGCTCTAAGCCATGCTCCAAGTCTGCTTCCTTGAACAACATCCACAACCACAAACATCTCATCATTAACTAGTACAACATCCAACTAGTCCGATTTGGAATGCTTCCTTGCAGCTTAATTTACATCCTAGCACCACTCCATGTGCATTTACTTGTAAATCTATAAGAAAGACTAATACCAAAAGCATAAACCTGGATAAAAGCACTATATCACAACATATACAGAACAATATAGGAAATAAAATAAACCTAACTCATTTTTGTAGGAATCACGGTTGCATTTAGCGTATGCAACAAGTCTTTTAAACCACTTGATGGCCCAAGTGGACGAGTGAAGTCTCGTGAGGGTTTCTAGCGAACATACCTACAAAGTTCATTTATCAAATATATACGGTTTTGTAAAAAATTTAAACATTTAAAGATTTGCAGGAAGGAATTACGACGTAACCCATGGAATGAGTTACGCCGTAATTATGTGGTTTGTCAAATTTGAAAAATATTAGATCCAGTTACGGTGTAACCATAAAAACAATTACGTCTTTAATACATTCAAACAAAGCTTTTACTATAGTTGTGTTAGATTTATCTAATATAACTAAACCTTATACAAGCTTAAGGAATTCGATCTATTGAAGTAGGATCAACAAGAGGTCTTGTTGATCCCACTTCAATAGATCGAATTCCTTAAGCTTGTATAAGGTTTAGTTATATTAGATAAATCTAACACAACTATAGTAAAAGCTTTGTTTGAATGTATTAAAGATTATGCGGAATCTAATCTTTGATATCAAGAAGAAAGCTTTTACTATAGTTGTGTTAGATTTATCTAATATAACTAAACCTTATACAAGCTTAAGGAATTTTTCGGGGTTTATTGAAGTGGGGAATCAACAGAGTGGTAATCAGAGCTTGTTTGTAAATTTTTGATTTGGAACGAAACCTGTTTTTATACACAAGATCTTTTGCTAAAAGATATGGATCAAGATTCTGCACACATGGCGGCTGCATCTAAAGTTCCCATGCTCAAACCCGGTGAGTATGAGATCTGGAGGATGAGGATTGAACAATATATCCAGATGATAGACTATGCACTATGGGAAGTCATAAAGAAAGGTGCAACCTTGCCAAAAACAATAATTGTAGAAGGAGTTATGACAGAGATGCCTATTACTACTGGTGAAGAAAAGGCTTAGAGAAGATTAGAGGTGAAAGCTAGAAGTACTTTAATGATGGGCATTCCCAATGAACATCAGTTAAAGTTTAACTCTATAAAAGGTTGCTAAGAAGTTATTGGAAGCGGTATTTTAGAAAAGAGATTCTGGTAGGAAATGAAGCTACTTAAAGACTCAAGGGAATCCTTCTTAAAAGCAGCATATGAAAACTTCACTACTTTTCAAAGCTCAGAGATGCTGATCAATCTTTTGATAGGTTCAAAAGCTTGTAATTCAGTTTTGGAGCTTTGGTATGAAATGCTTTCACAAGAAGATGTTAATAGAAGTAATTAAGAAGTGGTCACTGAGTGGAACACACATGTGCGTTGTGAGGAGGAATATGTAAAGCTAATTTGGATACAATGAGCATGGATGATCTCACAACAATCCTTAAGGTGTATTGAAACCAGAAGTTAAGGTGTCTAGCTCAAGTTCAAGCAACACAGAAAATGGCTTTTGTGTCCTTTTTAATTACACAACACTAGCTAGCACTAATAAAATAGTTAAAACATGTCATGGAGTTTTCAACTGCTAGCACTTATTTAATGCTGCTACTCTACAAATATTGATAACCTGAGTGATGTTGTTATTTGTGCATTCTTTGCTAGTCAACCATATAGTCCTAAACTTGTACATGAGGACTTGTAACAAATCCATCCAGATAACATGGAGGATGGATCTGGAGTATGGCATTGGCCATGTTGACTATGAGGGCAAGAAGGTTTTTAAAAAAATTCAGGAAGGAACTTTTCTGTAATGGCAATGAGGGATATTTGGTTTTGGATAAATCTAAAGTGGAGTGCTACACACTGCCACATTGAGGGGACAATTTGCTAGGAGTGCATAGCTTCTAAGAATTCAAGGAAACAAGTATTCAAGGAAAGCTCAAGAAGGAGTGTGCCTGTGGAAATATCTACTTCCACAGCTTTGGTGTCATGTGATGGTCTTGGTGGATATGACTGGAGTGATCAGGCAGAGGAAGGACCTAATTATGCACTCATAGCTTTCTCATCTTCAAGTCCTGACTTAAAGGTATCCAATGATTCTTTTTGTTCAAAATCTTGTTTGAAAACTATTGAATCTCTTAAATCTCAAAATGATCAACTATTAAAAGATTTTAAAAATTTTGGGTTAATGGTTTTAGGTTATAAGACAGGTTTAAAGTCTGTGGAGAAAAATTGAAGTTTATAAAGCAAAATAAGTCTATTTTACTTACAAGATATTATGGGCTTAAAATATTTGAAATTCGTTTGGATAAAATAAACTATTAGAGAGCTAGAAAGAGCTTGAAATAGTCACAAAGAAAAAAGATGGCATTCAACTTAATGTAGATAAATTTAAACATGCATCTAAAGGTTTAAACAAGCTCATAGAGTGTCAGATAGTTGACAATTACAAGAAAGGTTTAGGCTATGAAAATTATAATGCAGTTCTACCTCCCTACACAGGGAAATTGAATTGCCTCAAACACAGAATTGTTTTTTACTGGTTTAGATGAGTTTGTTAATGAGACTGTAGTTGAGAATAGTAAAGCTATGTCTAGTAAATGAAGAATATTAGTAATCTTTAACAACAAGAACTAGAGAGAGAAAGTGGGAAGGAAGGATGTATTTTCTAGTAAGAGAAAGTAAAGAACATGAAACGCATTAAGTGAAAATAAAACATACAACCAACCAACCACCTCTCCAAGGCATGGAGAGGTGTATAAATACTTCTACATGGCACGTGGGATTGGGCTTGCATGGGTTTATCCATGGGCCTTAGCTAACTAACTATGTCGGTTTCCAAAAATTACTTAACGAGCTAACGACTGTTATCTATGGAAGTGACCAACACTTTCATTTTCTTAACAATCTCATCCTAAGGGAGGTCACTCCAATTTATAAAATTTAGACCTAGCATACTATGCTTCATCTTTAGTCTTGAGCTCGTTTAACTTCAATCATTAACTTGTAA
Organism: Tanacetum coccineum; assembly: GCA_026074375.1. Lineage (NCBI taxonomy): Eukaryota > Viridiplantae > Streptophyta > Magnoliopsida > Asterales > Asteraceae > Tanacetum > Tanacetum coccineum. The sequence goes on along the minus strand of BQNB010082332.1, from coordinate 830 downwards.
TTTGATGTAGTGATCATTGACTTTAGGTTTGAGCTTGTTCTTTTATCTTGAATGTAAAAATGTGATCTTGAGCATCTTGAGATCATCAACCAAGCATAATCTAGTTTCGCCATCTTGTAAACTTTGCCATCTTGTGAACTTGTGACTTCTAGACCGACATGCTCATACCTTTCTTGATTTGTTGACTTGAAAAGCTTTAATGTTGCATCTTTCTTGAAATTCTTTAACTTTAACACTTCGTCACTTCGAGAAAGACGTTCGGTATCAGAGTGACGAAAACTTCTTTGAAATTCTTTGACTTTAATACTTCGTCACTTCAAGAAAGACGTACGGTATCAGAGTAGCGGAAGACTTGAAACATGTACTTGAGCTTTCATGATGTCTTTATGTTTTTCGGGCGGGTATGAGAATGTGGCTATGAATCTTGTGAGCCAGTTGGAATCAAGTACCTTCACCTCCATCTTTAAATATCCTGCATTAAAACAGTTAGCAATAAAGCAGGGGGACGAATATGGCTTTGTCATTCGCCTGTGTTTGGTTGTAGTAACCTTCGAATCCGTGAGGATCGACCTGTGATCAGGTAGACTCAATTTAAGAAGAATCTTCTTGACAGGATTTCCAACTGAAGTATAGAATCTTTCTTACACATATGCATTAGATTCATCAAACTCAGCATGTTCTCATTACCGGAACGTCTCAAAGCAGACAGCACGATAAGAGTGAACTAGTGAGTTACTATCTCACCGATTAAATAGAACAATCGATTTGAAAAATCAATCGACGTGTCACTTGCTAAAGTGGTTTTGTGACACATCGAGAGTGTTAATCAT